>RJWH01001634.1:109910-339563 GCA_004363575.1 Solenodon paradoxus
GGGGGGGGGGGGCAAAAAAAAACAACAACGAGAATATCCAAGAATTCTGGGACAACTACCAAACTGGCATCATACATACAATGACATTTCCAGAGACAGGAGAACAAGAGAAAGGAACAGAAACGATTTAAAATATGAATGACTGAGAATTTTCCCCAAATCAATGCCAAACCCTAAAGCCAGATAAAGGGATCTGTAAATCAAACACAAAGAGAAAAATCGTGAAAAGAGGGGACTGGGACATGACACACAGGAGACGTAAGAATGAATGCTTCTCCTCAGAAACCGTAAGCAAGAGCATGGGATGGAATATTTAAATTAAGAGGGAAAAAAACTGACCAAACGAAAGCTCTGTATTCTGCACAGTGATCTTTCAAAGGTGAACAGCAAAGGAAGACTTTAAGAGGTTAACAAAAATTGAGGGAATTGTTGCCAGCAGACCTGGTTTGCAAGATGTTTTGTAAAATCTTCTTCATGGGAGAGTAAAATAGGTCACAGACTTGGATCTACATAGAGGAAGAGTATCAGAGAAGTATGTGAAGGTAAAATAACTTATTTCATCTAAAAGACAACAGTCTATTTACAATAACAGCAGTGATATCCAGTTAACTCTTAAACAACACATGTTTGAACAGTGCATTTCCATTTATGAAGATCTGTTGTAATCAGATGACCTAAATAGCATACCTATCACTGCAGTGCAGTGCTGTAAGTGTATTTTCTCTACAATTTTCTTACCCTTTCTTTCTCTAACTTACTCTATTGTAAGAAAACAGTATATCCTATTATCTATTTATCTATCTGTATCTGTATCATACAATATATGTGTCAATTCACTGTTACATAATTGGTAATGCTTCTGGTTAAGGGGTAGACTGTTAGCAATTATGGTTCTAGAGTGTTAAAAGTTATATGTTGCTGTACGCTAGTAGCTCGGGTGCTAAACTTGCACCGGGGGAGCAGTCCACATACAGTCTGAGGACCTGAATCTGTGACCCAGGAAGCGGGTGGAAAATGAGTAAGTGCTTCTTCCTTCTCTTTCTTACTTGCTGCCTGCATTCCTTCGTGTTTCCTTCTTATTAAGAAAAAACAAACAGGCAAACCCTCATGAAGTAGTGTTTAGGTTCTCCACCCTTTAAAGAGCACAGTCCATGCATACCTCAAGGACCTGGGTTCATGTCTAACTTCTAGAAGGAACAACCAATGTAGACAACTAAATAAAAATAAAATGCTTCTTTTTCTTCTTCTTGACTGTACCTTTCCTTTAAATTAAAAATTTACATGCTGATTTCCAACAGCACTTCTAACCCTGAGTTGATCAAGGGTAAATGTATTATATTATGTAAACATATATTATGTAAGCATTTAAATATGTTATATAGGCTTTTTTACAGTAAAATGGATGATAGCAATAATGCAAAAGGTGAATTAGCATTATTTTATCCTAATGAAGTACTCATACTAGCTGTCAACTGAGAACAGTATAATAAGAAAGTAAACATTATCTGTTGTAAATCTCGATAGTAAGTCATAGGACAGCCACTTAAAATTATTGTACAAAGATGTATAACACACATGCTAAGAGAGGAGAGAAAATGGAATCGTCACATGTGCAATTAAAACTGCAAAAGACAGGAAAAGATCAGAAGATTAAAAATAGAAAGAAAAAAAAGAACTAGGGTAGCAAATAGGAAACCACAAACATAGTAAATATTAATCCAGCTACATAGTCACTTTGGCCATCAGTGGTCTAAATACACCAATTAAAAGAGATTATAAGGTGAATTTTAAAAAACCAAAACAACTCAACTGTTGTCTCCAGGAAACCCACTTTATAAAGTCATTTGTAGATTAAAAGTAAATAAATAAATAAAGATATATCATGCCACATCAACCAAAAGAAAGCAGGTGTGGCTACATTAATTTCAGAGAGTTGACGTTAGAGCAAGAAATGTTACCAGGGATAAAGAAGGGCATACATAATGAGAAAGTTACCAAATCTCCAAAAATGCTTAACAATCCTTAACAGATATGCAACTAAAAAAAATCAGATATGTGAGGCAAACACTAATAGAATGTCCAGGAGAAATTGCTAAGTCAGTTATTCTAGTTGGAGATTTTAATGCCATTATCTGAAATGGACAGATCTAAAGGCACAAAATTAATAAGGACCTAGTTGACTTCAACAACATTATCAATTAACTGGATATCATACATATGGAAAAACTACTTCCTCCAACAATAGAATGAATGTTCTTCCTAAATTCACATGGAACATTCACTGAAACAGACCACACACATTCTCACCGTAAAATAAACTTAATAAAATTAAAAGACTAGACATTATACAATTATAGTCTGCTCTCAGGCCAGAATAGACTTAAATTAGAAATCAGTTACAGGAAGAGAGAAATTTCCAAAATATATGGGGAGTAAACAGTACACGTCTAAATAACACAATGGTTACAGAGAAGTTTCAAAAGAAATTTTAAAATATCTTGAACTCCTTGAAAATTCAAACATAACTTACGAAACTAGAATGCTGGGAAAGAGTGACTAGTGGGAAATTTACAGCATTGAAGGGACGTACTTGAATTTAAGAAAGCTCTAAAGTCAATAATCTAAGTTTCTACCTTATGAAACTAACCCAGTAAATTTACCAAATAAAATTATCAAATGAAAGTTAGAATATGATAAACTTCAGGGAGGAGGTTGCCAAAATCTGGTAACAAAAGAGGTCTCCAGTGATCGTCAATATTATACTTACTTGGTGATGGTTTAATGGTTGTATTCACTTCTTTGAGAATTCACTGATGTATATGTATATGGATATTAAGTATATGTACTTATGAATTATGTGCTTTTATATGCATATTATGTTTGGCATGCCAAATAACTATTATAATTTTATCTTCAAATTTTATTAGACTTCCATGAGATTTTAAATGTTTTAATTTCTAAAACAGTTGCATCTTTTTTCCTTGCAGCAAAACTTCATCGCTATCTTATTTGACTGTTTTTACCCTTAAATTTTGTAGCTCATAGTCTACATCACTTTTCATAATTCCACTGAACCCAAAATGACAACTGAAACTCATGTAAATGTATTGATCATGAGTAAATGAGCATTAGTTACTATGGTTGGATCTTGACATTATAAAGTATACTTATAGAATATGAGGAAAAGAAAAGACATGTAAAGACTTTTCCCCCTAAATGTCGTCACTTTATCCTGAGTTATATTTTAGATATTCAGTCTAAACAGACAATAATAGCCTCTTAAATTAGTCAACATACTTTGTATTTATGAGTTCTTTAAATAGTGAAATGGGTCAAAGAGGGTTAGATAGCATTATAATTTGTGGATGATGTGCAATTTGAAGTGAAAAATATATGGAGTATTCAGAATCAATAGCAAATACAATCTGATTTGGAATAAGTGGAACTATTTAAATACCTGGTTGTAGGATGTACCTAGTTCACAGTACCCTAACTAGACTTGGAATTGTCACGATCTCATAGGTAATAAACAAAGCAGGCTAGGAAAGTGATAAAGAAATAGACTGAAAGAAAAAAGTAAAGAAATCATATACTGAGGTCCTCTAGTCTCATCTACAGTAAAACAAATGATCAAAATAGTACTGCTGGAGGAATATGCAGAAGAAAAGAGACATATCCAAGTAAAGATGTAACCAAGTTCACATTATTAAGAAATCGAAACTTGACTTTTCAGAAAGTATTTTGAGATTAAAATTTATTGTTACCGGAATTTTAAATAGAAACATTTCTGATGACCAAATGAAACATGTACACACACACACTTTCTAAAGAAGTAAGATAATATCAGTTCCCAAGTGGGCTAACAGTTTGAGCCAAATTGTTAAGACTTGCAATCAACCCTCTGGAGAGAAACAGCCAACAGCTCAGCTCCCTGTAACTTCTATTTACATGATTCAGTTCACAGAAAGAAACTATCATACTTTAACAGTGTAGCTTATGTTTACATCTAAGGCAACAGCAAGTGTGTAACTAAGATAATATTTTTAATTCCTTTTTAATTTCCATCACTAATGTGCAATTCCCCAGGCTCTTCTCCCCTCTAGAAAAGAATAAATTGGCTCGTGAGAGATTATCTTTCTAACAATACATATTTGGGGCTCTGGTTTGCTAATAAGATATGTACCATGAAGAATTCTTATCAAGCTTTAAAAAGACTTTTGAAAGGTACCAAGTATTAAATTCTAGGCAGGCTTCCATCTTTTTCAGAAGCCAAAAACTAATGCTGGAAATGATGTTTCTTAGAACGTGTCAACAAATACCTTTTTCATGTTTTAATTAAACAAAATTTGCATCTAAATGGGAATTTAGCATATAAAGATCAGTTTTATTTCAAGGAATCTGAAACTGCTAGAATTTGAAATGAATATATATGTGTTTCTATTCTGCTGTAAATATCGATGTGATTTTTTTGGGGAAGCGACTTTTTGTTTGTGTCGGTCTTAGAGAAAGAGTTGTCTTTGTACATTCTTATGCGTATTTGATGGAAGTTTTATCTCTGCCATATGTGAATTCTTATTAACTTCAAAGGAAGCTGTTTTACATATGGAAGAGATAAGTAGCTATGTAGAGGGGAGTAGAAATCAGCCCTCTCAGAGCTCAGATAAATGCTAACTTTCAAAGTTCATTCCAGATCATAAAAAGCTACATTAGTCAGTGTGGTGTATCAAAGATAGGAAAGAAAAAGAATCTGCAAGAAAAAAAATGTGTCTATATTTCTTTTAAGATTTTTGTTTTTTTTCCTACCTATAATTGCTGCATCTACTAGAAGTTGCTATTGTAGTACCATATACGGGACTTAACCAACAATAGTACCAACCCAGATGAAGTGAAATTCTAATAAAGGAGGGCCCATTTTATCTCTGTTGTCAGCTAGTCTTCTTATTCAGCCTCTAGGTCCTTTCAAACGTAACCTTTTCAGCTCACTCTTACTTAACACACAGTCAGTACTACTCAACAGGAGGACAGTGACAGTGTTGTAAAACTATTAGTTGAATGAATGACTAAATGAACAAATGAATGAGTGAAGAAAAAGCATTATGCTCTGGGAGTGTTACTGAAGATACTGAAGATCACGCAGCGCTCTAACTGGCAGATTCGATGTGATAAAAATGGATGCACTCTAGAAAGAGACCTCAGGAAGTTCAGAGAAGAGAGCGCTCACTTTCAGTTTGGGGGGTTCCGAGAAGACCTTGGAAGATACAGAACTGAAGATTACTTTGGTGACTGCGAAGACTCAGGCCGTTGCGTAGAGCGAGTACGTTGAATGCAGTGTGAGGAGAAGAGCATGAGCAAAACCAGGGGAATCGAAAAGAATAGGAAACAAACTCCAAGGAAATAGTTCAGTTTGGTCAGAACACAGGTTGGCCATAAAATTCAAGGATCTATAAAATAAATATCATTAACTATCGACAGATAAAGTTATGTCCTACTCTGCAAACCAAAGGAGTGGAATTTTATTCTGTAACTGACAGAGAACCACTAAAATTTGGGCACAGGGGGCAGATGGGAGATTGATTAACATAGTAAGCATCCATGTCTCTGAGGTTTACATATTAGGAGGTATTTCAGCATTGTGACATCTACTTATGAAAATAACATATATTAAAAAAATAAAAAGCTTGCCGTCATTTCTCATCAAGAGCCAAGATGAAGAAAGTGTAAAAAACTAACTGTCAAGTGACTTAATCTCTGCCAGTAATCAATTGTGGAGCATTGGATGAAATCACTCTAGACCCCAGAATGAACTTTTGTCCATTAGGAGTTTAATTACATGATCTCCTATATTCCTTAAATAATAATAATAATATATTATTTCTAAAATACTATTATTCTTAATTCATGTCTGAAAATACCTTCTTGTTTTGACTCTGACTTTTGTCAAAAGTGACTAGAATCACTGGGTGTACTCCTGAAATATGACAAAGTTAACTTGGACATTTAGATTCCATATTTTTGCCTTCTCATCAGTTGGTATTAATGAAGTTTTAACTTAAACACCATATCTTGTATCTCCACATATGATCAGTTTGATATAATTATTTCAGTGTGTTTTAAAATGGGTCATCATTTTACCATGTGGAGTAAAATTATATATTTGTTAAAATTAATATGTATACAAAGATATACACATATACATGTTATATCTGCATGCTTTCACAGTTTTGTGCACATACAGTTTTGCTTATAAGATTTTTATAATATAATCATATCTATAGATATGGCAAAAATAGAGAATAATATATGCACACACATATTTACAAACATGTATATAGCATTTAACAGTATCAGCATATTTTCTGAAGTGAAAAAAGTGATAAACTGGAAGTGTTTAGGAAATAGTCTTACTTATTACTTGGTTAATAAGCTACCAGAAATTAGGAATGATTTTTCATTGTTTCCTGTACCAGGCTACATTGTACCATTTGGCATTGAATGTCTCATGGGAAATTACAGAATGCTTTGAAATTAGATTGTAGACAAAGGGCTCTGAAAAAGAACATTTCATATTTTCAGTAAGTCCACACGTCAGTTTGTAGAACAACTTCTTCACCAGAAACATATAGGACCTGAATCTCAATGGCAATTCACCTAAAAATCATCATTACTCTACAGCTCTCATCTATGCTTAATTCCTACTAACAGTAAACTTCAGCAGGGAGAGGATGAAAAATAAGACATCAAAGCCCTTTGCTTTGCCTGCCATCCTAAATGAGAGGTTATCGTCAGTGCTATTCAGATATTTGGTTGTGTCTATTCGAGTTTCAGTAAAGACGCCATGTTGTAACATGATCTTCATTTTCCTGTTTCTAACAGAATGATTCAGATGTATTCTGACTGCAGATCTCAGTAAAAGGACTAGAAAATTTGTGTTATTTCCTTCTGACATCATACTCTTGGCTATATATTGGGAAGGCACCTTAATCTCTCAGGTCCTCTGTTTTTTTAAACTGTGACTCTCGTTCAGGACACACCCTGTGGCTGTCACATATTCATCATTTATTAAATCTGAATTCAAGTAGATCACCTCCCATGAAATGCAATATTTTTTTTATTATTTAATATTATTAAATATTCAGATGGAGTTTTTTCCTCTGAATTGATGGTCATGTCACTCAAGCGAATGCTAATAATGTGAACTCTGTGGGAAACAATTTCAACATCCATAATGCACTGTTGGTGGAGGTGCCAGGCAATGTATTTTCACCTATTCAGAAAGATGGTTTCTGACACAGACTCCCACTCTAGGTAATGTGAAATGAGATGCTCTAGGCAGCTATCTTTCTCTTTTCTTTCTTGCTTTTTTTTTTTTTTTTAATACTTCTTCATCTGATATACAACTTTACGGGAAAGTTTCTGCAATCTGTGTCAAACTCTTTGTCTTCAGGGAGGGCAATTCACCTGCATCAAACCTTTATATCCTCAAATGAAGGGGAAAGGCTCGAAGGCTCGAGAGTGCAGAGATGGAAAAAGAAAGTGACATAAATCAAGAGAAAGAAGTCAAACATACTCTAACCAGATAAAACACAGAAACTCACAGCAAGAAAATGAAATATGCACTAAATGGGCAATTTTTTTTTTTTTTTTTTTTCAGGAAAGAACCTTCTGCATTCTGAATGAGTTGAAACTCTTGAGTAAAGATCTGGCATCAGAAAGAGACGATAATTTTTAGATAAAAGTGAAAATGGAAACTAATCAAAATAGGGTGACAAAATAGACAAATAATAAAAACAAATCAGTCAACATGCACAGGAAGGTAAACTTTCTCAACTGAGAAGACTGATTGTGTAACTTCATAATATAATGTTTCCCCAGAAAAGTACAAGAGAGTCTATGTCTAAGAAACAATTACACTAGAGGCTCATTTTTGGCAAATGCATCCTACTGCGCGCCATGCAAAAGAAAAGACCACCGCAGATCTGGCTAGCGGCATGAACTATGCGACTCATCCCCGGATTGGCCAGGAAACCTTCAACCACGACAAACAGGTCCTATAACAGGTCCTTAAAAGCCCCGAGACAAAAAACCTCAGGGATACCCATAATCTGCAGACGCCCCCTCCCTCTCCTCTTGGAGCAGACAGCTTTCTTTGCTTTTTGAATAAATCTTACTTGGATTCGTGAGACGATCCCGGCTTCACGTTGAGGGCACCCCTGGGAGCACGGACTCAGTCGGATTTGTGACCGCGGGTACCATCATAAAGCAGATCCAGATCGGGAGACCCTGTTAGGCACCTCAACCATGGATCTCCAAAGAAGGCTGATCTGGGTGGGAACTGCCTTCCTAGAGAGATTCCCAGACATAGCGGGAAGAATCCAATATCCCATCATCACTGGTAGCCATTGCGTCACAGAGATTCATATTTAGTGTGATCCAGATTTCTATTATGATGCCCTTGGAGTCCAAGAGTAAGATAAACTGTCTTGTTACCAGCTTGAAGATTCCAGAAGTTAGAGGCATGGGCTGCTCGAAGATATTTAAGGCTCACTATTAGACATTTTTAGTTGAACTCTAATTTTAACACCATTTCTTCTGAGTTAAAACAGGGGTGTTAAACATCTAAAACCCACCGTTTGTTCATATATTCCTACTAAGAATCACTTTAAAAAATAGTAATTACACAGACTGGTTCAGTTTTTTTGTTTTTTTTTGTTTTTTCCTTTCACTACTTCTTATAAACTCTTGAAAACAGTCTGTGAAACAAGCTGTTTACAGCAACATTTTTTTATCACGGTAAATTCTGGAAATAATCTTATGGGTTCAATGGCAGTTAATGAGGATATTATGCAACCATAAATGCAGCAACTGGGAGAGCCTGAAGAAATATTACAAATGATAATTTTAAAATTGTTAAGAATTAGTATGTATATACATACTTTTCAAATCCTTAATTATAGCCATTCAATCATTGTGTAGAAAATGAAAAAGTAAAACGAGATGCTGTTTAGAAATGTGTAAAATTATGGATGGAATTTTAGCTTCTGTGCTGTTTTAGAGTTTTAATTCTCATGTTTCACAGGAAAGAAAATTAAGACATTAAGGACTCACTTAACCCAGAGAAATACATCTTTATGATCTAATATAGATGTGTTTGATTGCACAGTACAGAAAAAGTAGGAAAATTATATAGTGAGTACCTACTGTGTCAGATGCAAAGAAATTTACACTTAATCTAATTTTTCACCCAAAGTTGAAAAGATAGTAGGTAGTTTTCTGACATGTATCTGGTAATTTAAACTATCAAAGCCCAAATAATTTGTTTAAAGTCTCAGAAATGGTGGGATAGAGATTCAAAGTGAGATCTAGCTGTGTACTTTCTACACCATCGCATTTTCTCAATCCTGATACATGGGGATGCCCGGGAAGTGTGATTTTAACTGGCTCTGGCAGCGGGGTGTATACCAAATGACCAATTGAGAAATAAGATGTGACATTAACTTGACCCCACCAGATCTTGGAGGAAAAAGTGAACGGAAAAAGGACAGAATGCCAAAGGTAAATTTTTATCAACTCAGGATTATGTGTGTTACTATGGTCTCAACACTTGGTGATAAAATACCCAACATTATACAAAATCAAAGTAGATATTTTAATTCAGAAGTACCTTGATGCATCTGGGACTTCTGAAGCAAGGCCACTCCTCTCCTGGGGAAGAGGTGAGTGAATTCCAATTAATTATGCTAGCTGGTACCTCCAGGGGAACATTCTGATCTAGTGTCTGGAAGCATTGCTATTAGGAAGGGCTGCTGCCTTTTAGAACTGTTCTTTGGCAATAAAAGAGAGCAGGAAATCAAAGAAGGAATAAGAAGTTGTAAAAGGCAACAATTTGTCTCTAAAAGTGAGAGTTTGTGGATAATCTAGAACTCACAATAGACAATTCTAAAATACCCTACATTTAGAAAGAACACATTACAAATTCTCATCAAACAACAAAATGAAATTAGGTCCACTGGCGCCATTGCTCCTTTTTCTTGACCTTCCTGAAATGGGAACCTTTATTTTCCCTGAACATAAGAAAGAGACAGGAGAAAAAGGGAAATAAATGAAAAAGGGTGGCAACAGTGAGAATCCCAAGTCAAAACGAAAGGCTCCTCCATGAAGCACAAGTACCTGAGATGAGACAGGCATGCGTATCCCACCCTGCACGGATCTCCTGCCTACACTTCACGTCTGAGACACCTGTCCCTCAGGTTAGGGTGACCCCCCCACACACTCCTGGCACACACATCCTCTTTCTGGAGATGAGGGAGTCCAGGGCTCCAGATGTCTCTGGATGGATTTTCCAAGCCACG
Organism: Solenodon paradoxus; assembly: GCA_004363575.1. Classification (NCBI taxonomy): domain Eukaryota; kingdom Metazoa; phylum Chordata; class Mammalia; order Eulipotyphla; family Solenodontidae; genus Solenodon; species Solenodon paradoxus. The sequence goes on from RJWH01001634.1 coordinate 120,260, forward strand.
CTGTCCAGGCCCTGCTATGATCCGGAGAGCACTCAGCTAAGACAATATAGATCGCCATCAGCCCCGAGGCTGTGGACATTCTTTATCTCACCACCTCTCAAAGTCACTACCTTTTTTCAAGGTGCCCTTGAAGCGGCACTGTGGAGCAAGCTTAGATGGACAAAAATGTCCCTCCTTATACATCATCAATACATGCAGCATGGTTACATAGGAATACATGAAGAGATAAAGATGGTCTTTAAAATACATAAATAGAGGTGCAATTTCTGGCTAAAAGTAACCCAGTATTTTTAATGCACTGATCAAGTTCTTTATGTTTCTTTTGGAGTATAGCCATTTAAAACCTTGCACATTCCTTAAATCTTAATTTAAATTATTAATGTATTCTCAACTTCGTATCAATGAAAATCAAGTTTTTTTTTTAAAAAAGGACTTGTGAAATTCAGATACTACATGACTGTCTTGGGGTGATAATGAAATAGGGCATCTTAATTAACATGTATTTTGAACTGGGACAAGAGGGTAATTAATATGTTAGTATTCATTCTCCCTCCTCTTAGTGCCTGGGTGGATTTTAACTAAGATACATAAAGATATATTTACATATTATAGACAAGATGGCTTTAAGCTATTACTAAAAAAATATATACACCTGCAAATATTCTAGTTTGACCTCTTAGTAGATTGTTCTTGAATTTCACTAACTTCCCTCAGTCTGACTCTTGGTCTGATTTTATAGACATACGTACAGGCTACTTCACGAAAAGCATGATGTGAACATTTCTAACTTGCTTTTCGTTGTTGCTTTAATTCAATTGCATGTGCTGATCTAATGCTGAGATTTAAATGACTTTGTTTTCATTATGTAGAAAATGCTAGCCACTTTTGTTGAGTAAGTTATTTGATGCAAAAGATAAAGCTGGAAATGTGAGGAAGACAACCCATTAAAAAGGCATTTATAACAGGAAGAAATCATTTCTTAATACAATAAAATTTCATCACTTTTTCAAGAGACATTAATAAAGGTGAATTAATTTTAGTCTTTTCTTTGAAAATGTTCTTTTATATTATTTGTGATTGATAAGGATCCTATCTACCAGAATTATCTTATTAAGCGAATCCATTTTCTTTGGAAGTTTACATTTCTATGTTTACTACGATAAACTCCTCATCTTCATAAAATGAGACTTGATTTGAGGTTTTCTATAAATACCTTTTTTTCTTGCCCAAGTTTTTAAGGGTATACATAAAACCTCGATTAATTTTTTCAAAAACTGTTTTATCACCACACAGTTAGAAAATATTAGTAGCTCTGTGTTACTTCTTGGAAAAATTATTGGAGGAGTTGCAATTAGCTGAGAACAGATCTTAGCCAATCATACATATGGAGTGTGTGTGTATATGGGTCCGTCCTTCCGTCCGTCTGTCCATCCGTCCATCCATCCATCCCTCTGTCAATGCTAACTTGCTTTTCCTGAGAACCTGCACTATATCTTGTGAGTGGACCATAGCATGGTAGATGACAAAAGTCACAGTATTTTTGTTACCTGTTTTTTAACAGTAGGAGGTGTAAGTCTTACCCAGTTCTTTCTTACTTAAGCGTTTTTGTCCTTGGAGCACGGCGCTGTTTAAACTAAGATGACATGATTTATTTTTCCATTTGAGACAAGGACACATTTGGGAATGAAAGGAAGATACCTTTAACCATACAATTGGGCAACTGGCCTAAACTAGAAGAGCCCAGGAAATCAAGGACCTATGGTGATCCTGTCAAAGTTAAAATCCAACAGAATCCTACCATCAAGTTTACACTTATTCACACATCTTAGGGCTTTCTTTGTGTGTTGACTAAATTTCCAATTTGAAAGATTAGCTGACTTCACATTTATTTCAGGACAGCCAGCCAATATGGCCCCTAGATTTATAAGTATTGGCTCAGAACTCACAGGTGTCTTGGTGGGTACTAATAAGAGATATTGATGACCTTTTCTGTCAAATGTGGCAAGTTATTATCTGTAAATTGCCAGATGCATTGTTTAAAATTTTCAGATGGATCAGCGTTCAGCTGCTGTTACTATAATTTCATGGTATATATGCTGTCCTATCATTTTGGGGAAATATTCTCTTCCAGGTGGCACTTTCTTTTCTCATTTCCAAATTACAGTAACATTTCAAGCAAGCTAATAAATGGTTTATTATAAGAGTGCTGTTGTGGTAGGAAAAAACTAAGGGGTGAACAAATGCCCCACAAGCATTTGCCATTGGATGCTTTTTTTTTTGCTAGAAGAACTGAATGACCAAGGTAAAAGCTGATGTTTACAAAAAGCTGTTTTTTCCTATTATGCCTCACCACTGTAAGGCAATACAAAACTGGACACTAAACTTGAATGCTGAGATTTTTGCCTTTTTTCTTCTCAGCTTCAATAGCAGCTCATCAGAGATAAACAAACTGATTTGACCTCTCCCCTTTAATCTAGAATAAATGACATCATCTAATTTCAATTATAAAATCCTTCATAATCCCATTATCATTTTTAAAGTTTAACATATATCATTTTCTAAAATACTTCAATCCCATATAAGCCAGGGGAACAGGGAGGAAGGAATATGGGACACTATTAATTTAGCTCATGAAACTGAGTATAAGATCACTAGGTCTGAAGTAAATAAGTGATTTAAGTAAATAAGGGATTGAATGACTATATCTGCAGCTTTCAGACTTTCAAGGATTTGCTTACTTTAAGAGACATTTCACTTTCAACACGGTGAGATTATCTTGAGAATTTTATATTAACTTTTGCCCTTTGGTCCTTCTTTGTCCCTTCTTTGTCTTCCATTGTATGTAATACTAAGATTTTAAGATTTCAAAAAGTGGGTCTTTCAGAGCTGTAATTAGAATCTTAGTTCAAATATTCCAATTCTGGAGAAGTCAAACATCAAAATGGCAGCCATTCTCATGTCTTACCTGGAAGGGAATTGCCCCTACTCTTGACCGGCCGCCTGACCACAGTTGACTGGAGAGCAATGACATACAGCTCAAAAAGAAATGCACCTACAGGTTTGCCGGTGACCTTCATGGTCGTATAATGCCAAAACTTTGCCACAACAGGGAAGATGATGATTAAATGGAAAACTTGGTCAGCAGAAATAGATGACTTGGTTTAATAAACAGGACAAGTTGACTGGTACTGACAGCAAAAGATAAAAGGCAATGAAATTCTCTTCCTTAGAGGATGACAAAACAATTTCTTAACCGATTTTCCAATGATTGTGGGAACCTACTTAAAGAACGGCTATCCTAGGACTCTTATTCTTCCTTAGAGGCCCATGGGTTTGTCTTTTATTAGGTTTCTAAATACCTTTATAATAAACTTTCCATAGTTGAAATAACATAAATGAGTCTTTTCCTTATAAACCGAAGAGCACTGCAGAACCACAATATAATAACCCCTCATTACATTCCACTTAAAATCATTTTTATAGTGTATATATGAGAAATAACCTGCTAGATATTAAGGTAAATTACAACAAAGTAAATAAAGTTTTGTTATTTCATTGTCAGGATGGGTAGAAAGCTACAACTAATCCTTATTTCACATTGATAAAGAGAAAAGATAAATCACTTCCCACATTCAACCAATGAACCCAGAACAGTTGTTTATACTGCACCTCTGTTTCCTCCTACTTCCTTCCTTCTCTTCCCCTCTTCCTTTTCTTTCTGATCTTTATTTGTGATTTTCTCCTCCTATTCTTCCTCCTCTTCATCCAAGTCCTCATCCCCCTCACCTCTTCTCTATTTGTCTTCTTTCTGACTTTATTGGAATATGGTTACTATTCTCCCAGTCAATAATACAAGTGATCAATGTTTTAAGCATATATTTATGTCAACATTTAATTAGAAAATGATGTTAAAAGTTGCATGCAAGATTTGTTGTAGCATATTTATAATCAGAAAAGTTGACTCTACATATGTGTGCGCTCAATGAATATCCTCGTACATATATTCAACTATGAAGGTAATGACATGAATTTATAATCTTTGTTAAGTGTACCTTTTATCTTTGATAGTAGGTCTGAAACAGCATAATGCAATAAACTTGTGAAGAGAATCATATCTGACTTCTACATAGGTATAAAAAATTATTTTGTAATGAGAAATATTTCAAAACATAAGATAGCTACTGTATTTTATCGCCATTTTATTGTCATTATAATGGCAAGGTTGAAAATTTACCACACAGGAGACTAAGTATATCTTGCAAGTGTATCTCTTAATATTAAATAATATCAATTAATTTTGAGGCCCATTAGTATGTGACACAAATTTTAGTCTAAAATTTTATTTCTGTGTAATTGAAAGCAACTTATTCATAACTAATAAGTTATAAAATTATAGAAAAATGAATTTTATAAAGGCTTTACCTCAGATAAATGAAAATGGTTTATTCCATTTTTGGATTAATTACTGAAGCTTAGAATCCATAAACAGACATAGTGGAAGAAATGCTTTGTTTTCTATGACCTTCCAAATCCATGGCGAATTCATGAAATGTCTGTCTACCCAATGGAAGCACAGTTTACATCATCGCACAGAGGCCTTTTAATCTAATTACATGGAAAATAAATGATCTCTCCTTAATTTATTTCTTTGGGGAACAGATATTCACTAAGTTTTATTCTTCGTACTACGAATGTTTGTTTGTTTTTGTTAGACGATTTCCCAGTCATTTTTCTGCTGGCATTCTGCTGACAAAACCAATCATTTGCAGTAGCAGCCATCACGGTCGGCGCCATTCCAGGGAAACATTTCACTTGAAAGGTTAGATTGGACTATGCTATGTAGGAAACACTGTGTCACTGGCTGTTTTGTTTTCAGTTAAGCTAACAAAACCTGGGATTTTATGTTCTTCCATTATAGAAGCTGTCAGCTCCTTTTAAAGCCAAATCTGCACATCCTCTTTTGCCCTTTACAAGCCTTGTCCATCTGCAAATCTGCGTAGAAATGGGAGACAAGCCACCACAGGATCTGCCTGTTGATTCTTCCACACCAGTTCACAATCAACAACTCCACTGTTGTTTTTTGTTGTTTTTACTATGTACATTTCCCCTAAGAAAACTGAATGATCTTGTAAAAAATATAGATCGGACAGATCATTCTTTTCCAAAGACTTCTCACGAAAATTAGAATGAGATAAAGTCTTTGCATGGCATGCAAGATCTCTCACATCATCTCCTCCTGCTGCCTGCTGCAGCCTCATCTCTGCCAATCTACTCTGTGTATTCAGTAGACTCCAGCCCTACGAGCTATCACCTGAACCTACGGACTATTTCCCTGACTCAGAGAGCCCTTTATTTTTCGTTCCTACCTGAAGATTCTGAATCTTTGTTTTGCTAGTTCCCTCTCATCATTCAGATCTCAGTTCAATTTTTTTTTTTTTTCCAAATGATCTCTGAATTTGTTACTGAAACCTAAACTCTGTCACTTTCTATCTCATTAGCCTTTTCAATATTTCCTGTCACATATATTGCCATCTCCAGTTGTCCTAGGTGCTTATTTGTTTACTCGTGTGTTGGTTTCCCTGCCCCTCAAGACTATCATGGCCCGTTGAGGGCAAAAGTTGGTTAAGGTTGAATGAATGAATTAAAAAAAAAAAAATGAATTCTTTCTCTCTCGGTTTTTACAATCTTGATTTCTTTTTACTTGTACTTAGTATGTCACTGTCAATTCCTCAGGTTTGGTTTGGTTTTATTGTTGTTGTCGGCGACCCTGTGAGGTGCACCTGACGTGGACACCCCTCTAGTCCATAACCTCAGCACTGTGCATTGCGATTAAAGGTAAGGGTATCCTGGGGCCATGGGTAGTTCCTGAAAACGTACACACAACGATCTAATTCTTGCCATCTTCATCAAAATGGAGAGAGAATTAATCCTTTGTAAAGATTTTCAGTTGATCTAAAATAGTAAACTAGGTTATATCAAGATCATTTTATTTCCCATGGGAAAAATATCCTCTGCTGGAGTCAGTTTATCAAGCTTACAAGAACCAATTGTTAAATGAGCAGATTTTTAAAAGCTATTCATTAAACTGATAGAACTATTCACACCACAAAAATTAGCAAATATCACCCCACAGATTACATATAGAAAGAACCCTTTCTCTCTTCCCAGAGATATAGTTTCTCGGCCCATCATTAAACATTGTCTTTTTCCTTGCAGGTGATTTTTTTTGCACTGGTTTGAAGGCACCCTCTTTACCATGTATATAAAGGAGGGGATAGGATGTCTGGTTTTTAAAGACATGGCTTAAACTCACATACCTTAAAATCGGAGTCGCTATCCTGATAAACCCCAGAACACCTACAGGACTCATTCTTAAACACTCCTAAACATTCCGGTACCAATAAAGTATATGAAGAGAGCAAGTAAACTTCCACTTTCGTGTTAACATTAATCACACAGGGCTGTCATCAGGGCTTGGCAGTGCCCTACTCTGACAGGAAGGACAGAGCAAAGCTGCGGTCACGTGTGGTCAGAAGGCACTTGACTTCATGTAGCATATCTGGGAGCTCACGACAAAAGGAGTATTGTGTTCATCGCCCATAATAACCACCCCATTTAGCATTTTAGTAAATCTAAACTTTGAGTTAACTTTGCTGTTTCTTCAGTCGGGATGCAGTGGAAGTGGTGGTGGTAACGGATTATCATAAGAGCCGAAGCTTTCTCCTCTACAAGGGGAGAACAGGTGGACATTTCTGGGGACTCTCCAAGCCCAGTATTTCTAGTGTGTTAAAGAGTCAAATTCAGCTAGCTTGCCATCCTCAGCTTTCTCCCTGTCCACTTTTTGAACTTTCATTCCTCATTTCTGATGTGAGGAACTGGAAAACGTCATAGACCAGCATGGTCTCCGATGAGCCATTTTACCACAACTGCAACTGTGACCCAGCGATCAACACAGATGATTGGGGATCTGCAAAGATGCTCCCAGGTCCAAGGTAGCACAGAAGTTGAATCTTGTATTTTCTCACTCCCCCTTTTCCTTGAGATTCTCAGTCCTGATCTTTACCCCTAGCTAACTTTCCTATAGGATAATATAATCCATGCCATCCAAGAAGATAGATGCCAGTAAAAATCAAAGCCTGAGGCACTCTGATTCTAGCAATTTTGTAAGGCAGATGCTATGATGTGTGACTGGCTTTCAGTTGAGCCATGTCTTCCAGGGATTTCTACCCCACACCCAACACACAATCCAGGCGTAGGGAAACTGCGATGTAGCTCTGTTCATCTCTAGACTCAGCACTCTACACATTTCTTACCACGCAGAAGGGCTTCAATAAACTTGATTGAGTACATGAATCAATTTTCCAAAAATGGAAAGAGGGACTCTTCATTGCTTTTTGAGTAGATTATGAGCACTATCTCAGACATAAAAAGTGGAATGAAATCCCATTAGTGATTTTTTAGAATGTGATGATGTCAATGGCCTTTCACCTACAATTCTTTCTTAACGTGAGGGCAGATGTGTTGAATGTGTTCCTCCCCCTGCACTTCGACCTGGGTAATTGTGAGCTTGTCTTCCTGTCTTTGCTGACAAAAGGCCAGAGATTTCCAGAAGACCCAGGGTGAGTTTAAATGGGAAGGAAGGACAATCAAATAAAGGGTATGAGAAAAGTGATCCTACCGCTTGCATCTAAAGTAGGGGCTCTGGCCTTAGTTCCACAGGGCACATTTGATTGGAATAATTGGCAACCAGAAATTAATTTTCCACACAGAAAGGCCCAAAACATTCAGCACAGGAGAAGAAAACAGACCTGAATATGGTTCCACCTCTATTTTTACCAAGCCAAGTGGAATTAAGTTAATCACGAGAATTATCTGGTTATCACTTGTCTCAATTATAAAGACATCTCAATATTTGTTAAAGATACTACGAAAGACGAATTATTTGGAAATCACTCAATGTATTTGAATACGTATTCATTTGTTCAATGATTTGTGAGATTTTATATTTGCAGATGTTATTATCAGATATAGTTGTGCAGTTGTGTTAACTCCTGCACACTGTGCACTATTGTAGAAATGTCATTGTTACTACTGCTCATGAGAAGCAGAATGGTACCTTTTACAACTCTTACCGCGGGTAGACAGAACTCCCGTCCTATCTGGAACCTTCACTGCCATTAACAATAGACATCCTGCAGCTGACCCCGACCCTCAGAAGGAACTAGGAAGAGATTTATCATTGTAACTGATGGAACAGTTGCTTACCTTTCAAACGCATGGCCCTGTGTAGCTCTGTGCTGTTGAAATCTGGGGGAAGGACAGGGATGCCAAGATACAGAAGGTAATTGTTTGTAAATGCATACATGAGTCAACAATTCAAAATTTCTAGCTGGAGCCAAAATGGAAGGGAAATTTGTTCACATGGGGAGGAGGTGAGAGATCACTCCATTTTTCAAAGGTTCTACAAGAAAATAAATCAGAAAGTGGCTGCTGGAGCATCTAAAATTCCATGCCAAACTGTGCCCGCAAAACCCTTAGCTTTTCTTCTCCTTGCCATTTGCTTTATCATCTGCTTACGGAGTTGGAAATCAAAACCCGTAATGCTTCATATTTACAAAGAGCACAATGGATTTATCTTCACAACCTCCCCAGTACGTTCTTATCTGAAAACGGGGCTCTGCTCTTCCTTTGAATGTGAATTGTGACTTGAAAAGGTTTTCAAGTTTAAAAAATAAAGATGACTGGAAATTTAAAATCTGTTTGGATGACTTTCTTCTAGAATGTTTGCCTTCATGTCAGGTCTGTGTATCTTTTGAATAAAGTTAGAGACATTTCACTGCTACACTGCTCTGTCATTATTTCACACCAAAGTTCTTAACTGGTCCCCTAAGGAAAATAAAGCATGAACCTCAATTGTTAATCATCAGTTAGTGTCACAGAGGTGAACGGATGGGTGTCAGCTTTTCAAGGGCCGCTGTAGATGAATGGTCATCTCAGTTCTTCAGTTAAGTCTTAGACACTTTGAAAGAGACAGACATTTACCTTGGGACTGCTTTTATTTATTGTACCAATAACCAGCTTATTAGAAAGCTCTAACCCTTAGAGAACTCTGAGAACCAGAAATAATTCTATCTAGGTCAAAGTTAAGATTAAAAAAAAAAGTACCACACCCTATTTTTTAAATCTGCTGCATAATCACAAAGGTATTTTAACTCCCTGTGTGTTTCAAAATGAGTTTAGCATCCACAAGTTAGTAAATTACAGAGATGATCTTCGAATAACCTCCTTCTTGTGTGAGTGCCGGCTATCTCAAAAGAAACTTGATTATGAAGGCAATGATTCGGTTTCAGGGTAGGGGTCGTTTAAGAGAATAAGAAATCCTGCAAAACTGTCTTTAGTCGATATAATAGTTCCTCCCTTCTATTCTCCACCTCATTCCTTCTCACCTCATCATTGATTCATTTTAGTTCTTGTGAAAAGTAAACAAAAAAATATAAAGAATGACAGGAATTCAATCCATAATTGAAGCTTGGGATTTAGTAGCGGGTGGAGTTCAGCCACCTGTCACATCCTGGCTTCAGAACAGACTAGAAATTGATTGCTTAGCATTATGCTATGAAGACACGGTAATCTGAGCCAAAGAATAATTTTAAATTCCTTACTTTACATTTCTTGCTTGTTTTCTGCTTTTTTCTTACTCTTGGTTATATACTTTTTGCTTTCTCTGCTCCAACCCTCCCATCTATCTTTCTCACTCTTAACCTCTCTCTCAACTATACTCCTACTTCATAGACAGAATTGAAATACCCATATTTCTTCCTTCCTTCCCTTCCTGCCATCCATCTACCCATTCAACCATGTACCCATCCTTCCAGTGACCCTATTCAATTATTAACATAACCTATAGGTTAAAAACTATAAGAACACTGTATCAAAGTTCAACAAATCCATACATGGCATATCTCTTAAATGCAGAGTAGTTTTTAAAAGTCCTTAAAAGTGAGATTTTTAAAAAGGTTACGTGAAAAACGTAAGAATTTATGAACCACATCTATGTATTCTACATATACTGCTAAATTCTAAAATTTGATAAAAGCTTAAAAAATAAATACAAACAGTGGTGATGTTAGGCACTAGAACTCTGGTGGCAGGGCTGGTGTGATATGCATACAAACTGAGGTACGTATTCGGTATTCTGAAAGTTATACAGCAATGTAAACAATATATATGTATTTTTAAAAAAACAACCAGTATTTTAACACACATTGGGTGATTTGGACATAGACTAGAAATGGATTTCTTAGCACTGTGTTATATATGTATGTATACACACACACACACACACACACAGAGTCATGCGACTTCACCTTTCTGTTTGTAGGTCTAGAAATTTGTCAAGAAAAAAGGTAACTTTTTACAACAATGAGAAAATTGATACAAGATGAAGTGTCATGTTTTAATATTGGCTTAAAATAAGAAAGTGTTGTTTAGATTAAAATAGCAAGATGAAGTCATGCGCTTTTGTTTATCATGGGTATAAAAAAAGCCCAAGGGGAAGGTTACACTGTTCTAGATGTTTCATTAAGTGAATTTTTCCTTGTCTGGTCACGATTGCAGTTTTCAAAAAGCCAATTTATTACAATCATCAAATAATACGTGCAACAAGAGAACGTGGCTCATGTTCCCTCTCTGATCACAAGAGACTGTTTTAATCTGAATGGGCTCCATGGATGACCTTCCTCGGTATTTGATGCGGGGTGTCTTTCCTTCCGCTTTATTTGAAAATGGAGCCATTCCTGTCTAACTCCCGGCCAAACCCATTCCTTCTTTCCTCTACTCTAGTGACTCTTGGCAAATGAGCAGTTACTCTCGGAAAAATATATTGTTTACTCCAAAGAAACGAAAAATTCAGTAAATTGTTTTGCTGGATCATACACAAGTCACTGAAGTCAACGAAAGTGAGTGTGAATCTGGCTTAACCTAAAATGGCTGCCTCATTCTGTGCAGTAACCCAGTACCCACATTTCTGTAAGCAACTTCCTTTTGACCTCTCTTGCCAAACTCTGCCGTCCTGGTAACCGACATCCTCTCTCTGAAAGCTTTTGAAAATGATCACTTCCTTGTTTAGAAAGGAAAACAACAACATAAATCCTCTTTTGTTGTGTGTCTCTGAAATAATCATGCAACTCACCTCAGATTTTACTGTTTTTCGAGGGCCCATTTCCGCTTCTTCTTGTTGCCCTCGAACACCGCTCTACCGCCATGACTGTCGTTGTCTATGAATGATAGTTTTGGAAAATTGCTGGAAGTGACTGACCCTCAGCTGGACCTTAAACTAGTGAAGACTAATTTGCATGCCTGTTAGAGGTCCCCTGGCACAATTTTGCTCTCAGGGTTCAGGAAGCTTCTGAAGGTCATCCTGCGGCCAGGCTACTGCATGATTATACAAAGTGGAACAATAATCAACTATTTCCTCTAACCCTTTCACTGATTTTCTCCTCTTATCTTCAAATCCAATCAGAAGGAAAGCTTATAAACCCTGTCTGCACTCCTTCATTAACTTGGTCAATCAATCTCCTCCTTTCCCTAGATTTTTTTTCCATTTCCATCTCTGAGGGAACCCTTAGTTTGATTAAACTTTCTGCTTATTTGAAATTCCACCTTTCCTTTAAGTAAACATTAGAATATGCTTTTCTCAAATCTCTTATTTATATGGATCCTACTTCTGTGTCGACCAATCTTTCTTCATCTTTTAGCAACAACTACCAGTCATATTATTCTCACCTCTTTTACATAGCTAGAGGTAGAATGTATCACATTATTTTAGGGTATTAGAATCTCTTTTGTATGCTTGCTAAACAATGAGGATTGTTCTTTTGCTAACATACAATCCAGTGTCTCCACATTTAATATGAAAATCTCCATAAAGATGTGAAATCATTAACTTCTTCTCTTAAGAGTCTTTGCTCTTGGCATGCCCAGGTTGTCGTGGTTAAGGCAACTGCCTCTGAAGGAGCACAGTCCTCATACATTCCAAGGACCTGGGTTCACATCTCAGGAGAAACACCCAATGTAAACAACTAAATGAAAACAAAATAAAATGCTCCTTTCAATCTCTCTTCCCACCTGCCTGTCTGCTCGCCTCCATTCCTGCCAGCACCCCCCTTTAAAAACAAAAGATTCTTTTGTTTTTTCCTTTTCCCAGTGTCAATAACTCCTTAATCTCTCCATGTAAGGATTTTCAGAGTTTTTATGACTTTTTCTTTTTTATATAATAATTTTATTATTATTATTTCTTTTGTTTATAAAGCCATACTCATTTTAACGGTGACTGGTTCTCAGTGGATGGGTGTTTCACACCACACCCACCACCACCACCACATCCTTCCTTGTCACACTTTCCAGGTTTTTTTCCACACCCAAGCACATCTAAATGCAAGCGTGTACCTGTACAAGTCACTAGACAAGAAGCTCTGTCTGTTTTTTGATTTAGTGCCAATCCAAGTCAAGGAGAAAGAGACAGGAAGGAGCAAAAGTGGAGAAGGATGAAGGTAGAAGCTCTGCCTGCCGAATCTAGGATCTGAGTTCAAAAGAAACGAGAGGGAAAGTAGACAGAGACTCAACAGAGCAACACTCCTTCCTGTCTTAGGACAATTTAAATCATATGAGCTAAAGTTATAAAGTCTGCAGTGTCATTTTAGGTACTTAAATTAATAGACTCTCAGGGTTTGGTCTTGCTCTGTGAGCCACCTGTCCCTACAGAGAGATTGCCCACTCTCATACCTAGACCATTTTCAATGACTTGTGTTATATCTGCCTTAGAATTTTTATAGGAAACCATCCAGAAAAAGGAACTAGAACTTTACAATATATCTTACCATCATTTTAAAATATATCTAAACAGTCTGAGTCCTTTTACATTGTTAAACTGTGATCTGTATGGAATTACTCACTGGAAGATCACTTTTTTTTTTTTCCAATATAGGAATCTCTTCTCTTTGAAACTGAACAATTTTTTGAAACAAGTTGAATACATCAGATGGTCATCTTCTAAATATATGTTGTGTACAGCCCCAGCTATGATTGCTATCCCAATCATATGAAAATCAGCTTCCAAAAAAATTATCCCTGCGCTTGGCCTGATGTCAGCATTTTCTTCATTTTTCAAAGCTTTCTATCATCCCACATCTGCATATATATTGCTTCTTTCCTCACTAGGATTCTTCATTTTCCCTCTGACCAGTCTGTCTTCCTTTTCTCAATCCTGTCATTCCCAAGTCCCAATGCCTGAGACAGAATATGTTACATTATTAAAGTGAACAGGATCAATATCAGTGTTGAAGAAAAGCGTCGTAATGCAGTGTTATTCATTTCATCTTTTTAATGTGTTGGATGGTCCCTGAAATCAGGATTGTAGGTTAGGAGGCTATGAGATTGAATGATTTCTTTCCTTCCTTTCTTTATTTTTTTTTACCCTGTAGGTCATCATATTGGAAAAGCGAAACATATAGTATTGAAAGTCCTGACAAATGCAAATACTGTTGGGTCAGAAGAAGTTGTGAACTATTTATGATCAGAATATGGATGAAATTTAACAACAACAACAAAATACAATGGCAAGAAATGACTGTATCAGCAATATGTCACCATATAACTAGGGAAGGACTTTTAACATGAGATAATGAATTCTTAAATGAAAAAATTGTCCTATTTGTTCACATTGGTCTCCTTTTCATTTCTGGCTTAATTTTGTATCAAAGAAATGGAGTACCCCGAGTTCCCAGTCCTTTAAGACTATTGCTAAATCACCAAGAAAGTAAAAATAGTCTCTGAAAGAAATCTGCCCCAGATTGGCAGTTGTGTGTTGTAACTGACATAGGAGATAAGAAAAGGCATCTTTTCTAGTAAAACTGTTCTGGAGTTACTGAAGACATTTTGACTACTAGCTACATCAGTAGTAGCTGAGGATTTAAATTCTAAGACACTCTCAAGTTATTAATGGTTATCTGATGGAACAAAAGCACTTCAAAGTTAATGTTTGTTAGATACTCAACCATTTTCCTAAAATCTGCTGAATACTTAATGTGAAGTCAAATTTTATCCATCTGTCAGTAAACCACCTGATCAATCGGAACCTCTCCTCCTCCTTAGAAGACCAGAATAGAATAATAGATTGTGCTATGGCAACAAATAGAGTATCAAGGGCTTGCAAGAAAAATTTTTTTTGTCTTTCCCTGAGGCGCATCCTTTCTGGATCAGCGACAGCTCTGCGCTAACATCTTCACAGGGGCACCTGGTGCACAGCAGATTTCACCAGGATCCCAGGCTTAGGGTATGGCAGGAACAGTACCAACCAAGGCAAACCGTGTTGATTCTCAACCTTTCTATAAAACCCGGCACCCGGCACATATGAATCAAATGGCAACATATGAATACAATGGGACAGGCAAACAAAAGCTTTCCTCAGGGAGAGTCCTTGTGAAGAACGACAACAGACTACGACTCTATCACATACTTTGCTATTTATAGCATCGTTCCTATATTTTTTCTGTAATTTCATTGTGAAAAAAGTCAATCATGCAGCTCTCTTGAAATCATTGTATAGTGGACTCCCACATAAGCCCCACCTCTGTTCTGCTAATAACATTTTGCTGATTTCATTATACAACATATCTATTCAAATACCATCTGTTTTTTCCAACCAGAGTAAATTGCAGACATCAGTATCAGTTCATCTTTTCTTAAATATTTCCTAAACGTACACATGAGCGAAAGTTGAATATTTGTATAGGCAATTTTTTTAAGAATTTGTATATAATGATACATGATAAGTACTCATTCCCTGAAATTTGATAAATGCATACACCCGTACAATGTTAGTCTTTCACATAATAGAACATACTACAGCCCCAGGCTTTCCCTCAAGTTCTACACAGTCATTCTCTGCCACTGTAGAAGCAGTCATTCATCTAATCAGTTTTACCTATTCTAGATCTTCACATAAATGGAATAATAGAGTAATTATATAATCTTTTGTGTAAGGCTTTTTTCTTCACCCAGTATCTTTTTCTTGAGACTCTGCTATATGTATTTATTAGTTTGTCCCTTTGGTGTTAAGTACTTTTCAATTTCATGTCTAGTCCACAATTTGTTTATTCATTTTCAGGTTGATGACCATCATTTCTATTCATAAGTTTTAGTAATTATTAATAAAGCTGCTGTGAACATTCACATGCAAATGTTTTGGTACAGGTAGTTATTTTGGGGGGTAACTTCTGATGAAGAGAATTTGTTGGGTCAAATTGTAAGTATATGTTTACATGCTTGAGACCCAGGGCGAGGAGTTAAAAAGAGAAACCACCAGAGTTTCCCAAAGTGTTTAACACATTTTATATCACTCCCAGATATCTTAGGAATTTGTAGTTACTCAACAACACCATCACCAAAACTTTTTAAAGTTTGCCATTCTAACGACTGTCAAGTAGGGTCTCGTAACTGTCGTGTGATCAACATGATGTTAAGAATTTGATGTGCTTACTAACTACTTATATGTCATCTATTGTGGTGTAGATTCAAGTATTTTTGCATTTTCATTATATTGTGTTCATTTTCCTATTACTGAATTGTATTCTAGAAGGACACTTTGTCAAATACATGTCTTACAATTATTACCTCCTGGTGTATGAATTACAATTTCATTTTCTTTACTGTGTCTTAAAGAGAAGACATTTTACATTTTGATCTGTTAAACTTACTATCTTTCCATTTATGTTTAATTATTTTAATGTTTGGTTTCAAGTAAGATCATACTTTTTTTCATACAAATATCCAGTTGTTTCAGTGTTATGTGTTAGTAATACCATTTCCCTATCACAGTGGTACTTAAAAAAAAAAAACTAAATGGCTATATCTACCTCTCTGTCTCTGTATATGCCTATGTCTGGATTCTCTATTTATACTGATACCATATCATCATAAGCTATAGCTTTCATATAAGTACTGAATCTAAGTGTCATCCTACCAGTTTCAGAATTATCTCGGTTGTTCCAGATCCTTTACCTTTCAATTTGAAGCTTCCTAATCAGTCTATTGGTTTCGAAAACAACAAACATTTACTGCATTTTGATTGAAATTGTAGATGCACTATGGATTACTTTGAGGAAAAAAGTGTGACAGATTAAAGATGTCTGGGATTTTTTACTACCCCTTCCATTGAGAGAGAGACTAAATTCCTCTCCCCTTTAATCTGAACTTGTAAAATCAATGAATGTGGAAAACAGACTTTGGGGGCTCTTATAGATAGTCACAGAACTCTTACCAAGTCCACCTGGGCCCCTGAACTAAAATGTCTGACTACTTCGAGACTGTCATCTGGCCATCCTTGTCTTATTCCCAGTCTTACAAAGAAAAACTCAATATTTCACCATTAAAGTATAATACTGCATATAAGCTTTTCCTATATTTATTATGTTTGACTGAATAATAACTCCCCAACTGCTTCCATGTCCTAATTCTTGTAGTCTATAAATATATTATCAACACAGTAAACAAGATTGGCATAAATAATTAAGAACTAAGACATGTGTAGATTACCCTGGGTTACCTAGGTGGGTCCCATGTAACAAGTGTCTTTATAAAAGGCAGCAGGAGGATCAGAATCAGCAAACACATATATGAAGATACACCCATAGGTTGGAGTGATGGATTCTTAAAATGAAGGGAGATATCACAAGCCAAGGAAAGCAGGTGGTTGATAGAAACGGAAGGCTCAGGAAATCCCCTCAAGCCTGCAGAAGCAAGGCAGCCTTGCCAACACTTTGATTTTAGACTTCAGATCCCTGAAATTTTAAGAGAACAACTTTGTATTATTTTGAGCTACTGAATGTGTGGTGATTTGTTGCATTAGGGAACTAAATGAAGATTTAGAAACAGAAAAGCTACTGCAAGAATAATATTGAATATAAATGCCAAAAGCTAACATCCTTGTCTTCTTCTCCAGCTTAGGGAGAAACATTTTGATATTTCACCATTAAGTATGATGCCAGATGCCTGTTGTCCACATATGTCTGACCACGTTTAGCATGTTCCTTCTGCCCCTAATATTGTAAATCCTTTTATCGTGAATGTGTAAGAATCTTGTTACATAATTTTTCCTTGTCTATTGAGACCATAACATGATGTGTTTCTATAACAAGCTAAAACTACTAACTTTAAGACAATGATTGATCATTCTTCAGAATGTTTTTTTTTTTTTCAGAAAGTCCAGAAATATCAGAGAAGTAAAGGTCCCCTCCCATGAGTACTGACTCCAAGATGTAACCAAAAGTAACCTGATGACATACATGTCCCCGCATGTTACCTATGAAGATATCACCCCTCATATTGCACATTGACCTGTGAAGACACATTCAGTGTCACACACAGACCAATGCCCGTGCTTACCCCACTGGGACCGCCCCATTTTGCCTTATCCTAATATTATCCCAGGACTCCAGCCCACCTCCCTCGAGGAGTCTATTTAAACCCACGCAGATTTTTATTGTGTGGGGGTGGGGGCGCTGATCCAGACCATATGCTCTAGTTCCTTGTTGTCTTGTTAACAATAAAACTCTTTCCTTTTGTAAAATCTGGTGCCAGTATTTGGATCAGGCAAAGGAGCCTACGTTCCCAAAACATATTTATTATTTTGTTAAAGTGGTGAATTTCACTGATTGATTGTCGACTTCTATTTGGGATAAACTCACATTTATAAATTTTTTAATATGTGTTGATTTGCATGGGTTGATATTTTGAAGAGGATTTGACTGCTATATTTACTGGAGAGATTTATCTTCACCTGTTTATCAAGTTTTTTTCTTGGTTTTGGTGTTAGTTTTTGCTAGTCTCAATATACAGGTCAGGAACTGTTACCTCCTTTATTTTCTGAGTTTACAGCAGTTGGGCATAGAGTTTTTCTTCAATGTTGATTAAATTCACCACTGAAATTACTCAGTATTCTTTGCAGAAATTATTATTACTATTGTTTTAATGTTTCAGTATAGGCCTATTCATATTTCTAATCTTGTGTGTATAAATCATTTTAAGGTGTGCTTTTAAAGAAATCAGTCAAATTCAAATAATTTAGCAAATGTATTGACATAAAGGGGGACATAAGGGGGAAAGGTAGCATTTTTCATGATTTGGCAAGGCTTTCAGAGCAAAAACTACTGGGTTAAAGTATGAGTCAAAGGCGAACAATACTTAGTAATTATTTATAGACTAGAAATCCAGAAACATGCACAAGAGTATCTCTCCTGAGCTACCTGTTTGTGTCCAAAGTGCAGTGAACCTTAGACTTCGCCCCTCCTCTCGCCAAAGGAGATTCGGTTTGCCCTTAGAACAAAAATACTTCCAATTTTCTAGGAGGAAGGAGGATTAGCTGATGCATCATTCATATGAAAGAAGCTCCAAATTCTGGCCCTGCTGGTTCAGGCACTAAGCCAGTGACTGGGTTCAAGACTGGTGGTGGGCGGTGGGGAACCACCAACCTGAATAAACACATAATAAAGAAAAAAAGTGCTTTTCTCCTCTCGCCTCCTCTCCGATGAATTAATAAATCCACATATTTGTATTTTCTTTGATGTCTAGCCTGCATTTTAGACACTCCTATCTACAGGTGAGATCTACCCTTGTTGTACTATTTATATGGCACTGAGGCTTGAAAAACCTATGCCTAGATGCTTTCTAGTCATGGGTATTTTCTCTGATCTAGAATCCTTATGCTCTTGTCAGTATCATATTAATAAGTATAGATATAAAAATGTTAAAACTGTTTTTAATAATTATGCATTTGTGTTTATATGCCTAGATATTTTTTTCTGCTTATCTTCGTTAATGTTCATGGACTTTCTTTGATCTCAAAGCTAATGCATGTTATAAAACTGGGAAAATTCAATATTTTTTCAGTATTTTTCCAATGCTGAAAAACCACAGTCTTCTATATTTGTCAAATTTTCTGTTTACTGGAAGAGAACTAGCTCAGAATCAGTTACTCTCGAAAGGGTTGGCTTTTCATTCTCACTATTCATTTAAATACTGATGATTTTGAAATCAACATATCTTGCAAATCTTCTAAGCTCTTAATAGGTATGATTAATTCTGGTTGAATGTATTATGTCCTCCATTAAATGAGTTCAAATTCAAAGTCCACAAATAAACTCATTCACTCTCTCTTCATCCTTCTCCTTTTCCTTTATTGTTTGTATCACAGAGCTGTATTACCAGCTATCCTTAGTTTCAAGACATACTTCCATGAACATAAGTCTAAAACACAACCTCTTATTTGTCACTGTGGTACTCAGAAGAATGGTCCCCCCCAAATGTCCACATTCTAATATTCTACTCCCTAGAAACCATAAATAGGCTACCCGGTAAGGCAAAAGGGATTTTAAAGTTGTGATCAATGTAAGGATTTTGAGAGAAGATTATGCTGGTTTGTACAGTATAACCAGAGGATTCTTTTAAGAGGAGACAGGGTCTGAAGGAAAAGTGAGTGGGGTGGGGAGCAAGGGAAGGAGGGAGGAGGGATGGAGGTAGAAAGTGAGAGAGGAGGAGAGAGAGAGGGAGAGAGAGAGGAGGAGAGAGAGAGAGAGAGGGAGAGGAAAGAGATAGAGAGGAGGAGAGAGAGAGAGGGAGAGAGAGGGGGAGAGAGAGAGGGAGAGAGAGGAGGAGGGGGGGGAGATGGAGAGAGAAAGAGAGAGAGAGAGAGCGAGAGAGAGAGAGAGAGAGAGAGAGAGAGAGAGAGAGAGAGGAGAAAGAGAGGAGAAATGTTAAAGATGTTATACTGCTGGCTTTAAAGACAGAGGTTGGAGCCATAAACTAATGCATGTAAGAAGTCCCTAAAAACTGGAAATGACAATAAAAAAGATATTCTCTTACAATCTCCAGAAAGGACCATAGCCCTTCTGTCACTTTGAGTATAGCTACATGAGACATTGCAGACTATGATCTCCAGAACTATGAGATAATAAATGTCTTCTTTTTATTCCCTAAATTTGTGGTGATTTGTGACAGAAAGAATAGGAAAGTAATCCATGGACATTGATTTCCAATCCCGTAGACTCTCTCATTCCTTATCCAATGCCACTGATTTTTACATGCTTCATCACCAGGCAGACTTGACTGTCCCTTAATCTTGTCTTCCTACCATCAGTTTAACCTGCAGCAACTCCACCGGCTAGTCTGTTCCTATCTAAATTTAATGAAGCTGCAAGGGCTATATTCCTATAATTATAATCCATGTATGGCATCCATTCCTTATTTAAAACTCTCCAGTGGATTACAGAATTCCTCAAATAAAGTCATTTCATTCCATGCCCTTTTATTATAATACTATTACTGAGGGAAAAAAAAAATCAAGACCTGTCTTAGGGCTCTGTCTTTGCAGTATTTGCACATTGTCCTCATGTCTGTATGGGTTTCCAGGTGTTCTGGTTTCTTCCCATATCCCAAAGATATGCATGAGAGGTTAACTGGTGTGTCCTACTCTGAGTGAATGTGACTAAAAACGTGCCCTGCAATGGAAGGGTACCCTATGAGTGTGATTCCTACCCCTAAGTTGTACTACATGGGCTGGAAAATGAATGACTACATGAATACAAATAATTGTTTAATATCAGAAGTGTTCTGGGTCATTATTTAGAAGTCTGATGATGTAATTTATGGCTAGAAATATGTCATGTGAAGTTGGTTTGGTTTTATTATGTCATTTTACTTAAAGTCACAGTTCACAAGAACCTATCAATAATATTAAAGGAAGACTTACTGTATACTGCTATCAAGATGAAGTCGTTTTCTGAGGTCCCATACAAGTCCCTTAGGTTCGCACTGCTTCTTCCCACCTTGTTCCCACTGCTCACTTCATATTCCTAGCTTTGCTCTTTGTCTCTGTGGACTAGCGCTCCATGTATGTCACATCCCACAATGTCCTTAAAAATTTGCTGTCCTCCCCTCTTCATAAATGATTAGCTTAACCACATCTCATCCAACTGGAATTGTGAGAGCATGACCCTTCTCACTATTTATAAACTTATTTACTGTAAACCCTTTCAGCTATTTGATTTTTCAGTAAGAGTTGAAGAATTTGATGTCTTGGTCTTCTTTAAAATTCTATTCTGAAAGTTCCCATGTCGCATAATATACATAAAAAGAATATACGCAACAAGTACGGCATAGTCATTTCACTAAATCATGTACAGAGGAGAGTGACATATAATTAAGACTATAATAATAGCAACATAAAGTAAGACTAAAGAAACTAAAGAAATTGGAATGTGGGAAAGATTTCATGAAACAGCAGTACTTGATTTGAGTTCATAGTTTAAGGAAAAATTCAAGGGCAATCACAACAAAAGAGATTTGAATAAACAAATATGTATAAACACCAAGCACTGAGATGCGTTTCAAAGAACTGCCTATAGTTTAATTTCACTCAAGCATGAAGAGTGTGGAAAAGGGGTTGTCTGGGTAAATAAGAAACTAGTCAAGTATGGAGACATTTGGAAGGGTCTTATGAATATATGAAACTGCATCTTATTTGGTAGAAAATTAGATTTTTCATAGAAGTGAGTCGTGATCAAATTTGTCCTTTAGGGAACAAGTGTCAGCAGGATTTGAGTGGATGGGAGTGTGAGAATTTTGGCAATATGGAAAACATGAAAATCTGTTAATATTTCATAGTAGTAGAGTTGAGGTAATAAGATTGAGGCATAGAGGTATGGCACTGGTATTGAAAAGATGGGATACCGTGGAGTGAAATTTAAGAATTAATATATGTTCCAGTTGAAAGAAAAAAGGTTTCAGTCACTTATTACAAAAGTGATCTAAGCAAATTAATAAAGCTTTATGAACCTCAGGTAAGGTAACCTACCTACATTGCGTGTGAAATTGGATGTATCAGAGAAAAAGAAACGTTCACCTTTGGTGCTCAATAAATAATAGATGTTTAAACCACTCATGAATGTAAATCACAAGCTTTGTTCACCAATCATATGTAGGAAGAAAAAAGAAAAGAAGTAGGAATGGCACATCCTGGTGACCTAGCAGTTTAGTTCACTGGAGGTGCAGTCCACATACATCCCAAGGTCCCAGGTTTAAGACCCAGGGCTGGGGCAATAACCAAGATAAACAATTAAATAAAATAAGTGAAGTGCTTCTTCTTCCTCTTCCTGCCTATACCTTATCTTAAAAAAGGAGGAGGAGAAGGAGGAGAAGAGGGAGGAGGATGGGAAGGAATAAGGGTAAGGGGAGGAGGAGGGGGAGGATGGAGAAAAGAGAAAGAGGATGGGGAGGAGGAGGAGAAAGAAAGGGCGAAGGAAGGTGGTGGGGAGGTGGAGGAATCTAGATGTGTTTATGTATTCTGGCTTTGTTATTGTTCACTCAGATAGGCAAGTGAAATAGAAACAACTGTTTCGGCTAGAAATAAATGTTACAAAATATACTCCACACTCTAACAAGACAATATTGATGGGAAAAACATACCTAATCCTTGTGATTTTTCTTTAGTATAACTTGTGGGATAGCAACGTACGTACAGTAACAAAGAATGTAGACGCTGCAGTCAGGATACCTGGATCCAACTGCCAACTCTGTAATTTACTAGTTTTGTGATCTTGAACAAGTTACTACAATTCCTGTGAATCTATTTCTTCACTTGTAAAATAAGAATAACAAGCAGATCCACCTCAGAGAATGGTCGTGAAAATGGAGTGAGTTAATATTTTTAAAGTGCTTAAAAAAAATTATCTCCTCTTTCTAAGAGGAGATGGAAGTAGAAGGTATTTTCTCTATATTTTTATTAGTTCCTTGTTATGAGAAAAGTTTCCTCCATTCTCCTTCCTCTCTCCACATCTTTCTCTAACTCTCATGATCAAACAAGTTAAAAGTTAACTAGGAACTCAGAAGTTCCTGACATTCAGTTAATATGGCAGGTTAAGAGACACGATCATGTTACAAAGCAAACTACGTCTAATACATGCAGAGCATAGTACATTTACTGTGAGGGAATTAAAGTCTTCTACACTTGACAAATGAAATTTTACATGCATACTGGATTTATAAGGTAAAAGTGGTTGAGATTTACAACTGCTAGAAGTCTCAAAAAATAAAATTTTGTCCTTCAGGAAGCTGTTTTCTTCTTTATTAAAAATACCTAATAACGGGAGAGACTTAGGGGTCTAAATCAAAATGTCAACACTTAAACATGGGTTTGTCAGTGTTATGGTCTGTCATGGAAGCATTTATATAAATGTTTCAACACATAAATACATATTTTAACTTTGGGTAAGTACAGTTGCATTAGTAAAGAGTTTTATGTTTTTAAAAATTACCCAGCAAGTAGTTTTAGGAGCCCTATAATTTACTACTTCACAGGACACAATTTTTAAAAAAACCTACTATAGTTCATGTGGAGAAATAGAGATTTGGAGGTCAATTCTGTAATTTATTGTAAGAAAATAAATGACTTACTGTCATATTTCCCCTTTTGATTCTAGGCATACCTCCTCTAGACACCTAGGGCAGAAATATAGTTCAGAGGGAGCTATGCTTAATTACAGCTCTCTGTCAGAATATCCATATTTTAACCAGGAGAGGAATTTGTAATTGGGTCCATGTCTCAGCTCAGTACTGTTCACACTGGTACTTTCCTGGTATGTCCACTGAATCTCACTGGACTCTATGTAACATTTCTCATAAGTGGTATTAAAAGCATTATTTTTATTATATTACCAAAATGATCATGAGTAGAAGAGTTTGAAATGGGAGTAAGAGTTTGAAATGGGAGTATTTGTAAATAGCAGCTTAGACTATTTAGGTACTAAAAACAAAGCAAACAAAAAAACCCCACCAAAACCAAGTACCTAGGAAAATATAGATAATATTCCTGTGTATTCTGTGAATAATAGGAGAATCTGTTTTATCAGGTTTTATCAAATCTGATTTCAAAAATGAACTAAGACATGATAGATCAGGTTTTTCCTACGTTTTTAGTCTCTATCTTATTCAACCTCAAAGAGGCATCCTCAATAATAAAGGGTGTATGAAAA
The DNA here is from genome assembly GCA_004363575.1 of Solenodon paradoxus. Lineage (NCBI taxonomy): Eukaryota > Metazoa > Chordata > Mammalia > Eulipotyphla > Solenodontidae > Solenodon > Solenodon paradoxus. Next base: position 144,343 of record RJWH01001634.1, read on the forward strand.
AGTCTAGACCATTTTAATAATTCCAGACACCCCTACAAGCACACTGCCCAGAAACACACACATACATCCCTATGTGTAGATATATATTCATATAGATTCTTTAAAAGTATTATGTAAATTCTAAAGAAGGTATACATTATTCCACCACTGAATTCTCTTCATGTTGACACTGTTTTTGAGAACTACTCAGATTGATAGTCTATTTACTTCCTTCATACAAACTACTATAGTGCTTAAAAAAAGACAAAAATAAATTAGAAAACAACTATGACCTACTGGGGATTAACAAGTTGGATGACAGCAGATTTCTCATCTGAAGTCAGAAAGAGGTCAGAGAGAGGGAGCACAACATTTTACATGTTAGAACTTTAACGGGAACAGTGATGTCTGGAAGACCATAGATTTTCCCTTCAATGAAAATACCAAAGCATTCCTTTAACTTAGGACACAGTTTATGTATTTCAAGACTATCTTTATTTTTATATAAAATTCTTTACTACTTTTTGAAACCATAAATATGTTGTTTCTCCAGTGCAACTGCTTTTATTCTATAAAAAGTTCACAAATACTGAACATGATTTGAATATTTTAAGATTTGTTATTTCACATACATCACAACTTGGTCACCCACTGATCAAAGAAGTGGAATTTCATTCCAACACTGGAGGCAAAATTGAGATAGTTTGAATTACTGAGAAATAACAAATCAGTATTCAGCATAGCACTTTCTTAGGACTGAAAACTGTTGATACATTTTGAATATACCAGTGCTAATGTTCTTAGAAATGTTACCCCTATTAAAATGTGGCTGCATTGTATTTAATAGATTATTATATTTTGCTTCCATGATTGTACTTATTAATAGAGCATCTTACCTAAATTAAAAATAATGGAGTAAACACAGTGGTAAAATTTCTGGTGTGAATACTACTGGCCATGGCTGCTGTGACGATATGCGTGACCTTGAGTAAGTGTCATGTACCTAGATCCTTCCGTCTTTCTAATGCATGAAGATATCCAAGTTGCAGACCTTCCTCATATACAGGAATTAAAATACCCTTCTACTATTTGAAAACATGGAAAAGATTTTTAATTTTTCCAAGGAATAATCTCCAGTAACTTTTACTCAATCAATCAGGATTTCCTAATTAACTAATGGAGAAAAGAACTGTCATTACTATACGTGGGTTGCTCCTCTTGAAATCTATAAACTGCCAACAAGGATAAATTGGCTTAAGAGTTCCTTCCAAATTTACTACACACACACACACACACACACACACACACACACACAGTGTGCTTGAGCAGGGTTAGTGTGCTCATGTGTCAGCTCTCCTGGCACTCATATTTTGAAGTTTTTTGCTCTAAGAATATTATCAATATCTGTTGTAGAGTCAGTGTTTATATCCTTGATCTAAGTTGTGTGTGAACTTCTAAAACTAAAGCTTTTAGTTTATCGTACAAATTTTAAGAACTAAAGAGTTAATATTTAGCTGTAGGGATAACCACACTGACTCCTTCAATGAACCCTTTTTAAGAAAAAAAAGTATCATCAATTACATCCTTTCATATTTTTCCATATGGTTGCCAATGTGTCCTGCACTGGATTGGAGTCTACTTTTGATTTATGCTTCCCCCTCTTGGTAAGAGCCTCTTAGCAAATAAAGAAGACGGGAAGCACAAATAAGAGTAATATAGAAATAAAGAGGTGAACAAATGAAGGGAAAGAAGAAAGAAATAACTTCCTCAATCCCAAAGACAAGGTTGAGATGTTATTTCTCTTTTGCAAAAGAGAAAACTAAGACCCCAAATGATCATTCTCAAGTCCACACAAAACATAAGACAGCAAAGAATTAAAACCAGGTCTAACTCAAGGATCCATGTTCACTGCCTTTCAGGAGTGACATATATATATATATATATATATATATAGCTCTGTTGTTAATGGCTCAAGGGGTGATTCTGGAATTTGTGGAGAGATCTTTGTTGTCAAATGTTTAAGAAAGACTGCTGGCATCTAGTGGGTGGTGTTCTAACACAGTGTCCAGGCATCTTCAAGTATTAAGATAATGTTATATAATAAAGAAATGGCATAACTGCTATGGACTTGAAAGTTTCTCTAGAGATTACCATAGACAACAATCTGTTTATAATTTTATAATATTCAAGCTGTACTCTGCTTTGCATATAAATAGAAGACATTTTAAGATTCAACATAGATTGAATTTTCTAGAAATGCAACTTCTGTGTAAATCAGGGGAAGGTTAGAATTTGTTTTGTTTGGAAAGTTCCCAAGAGCTAGTCACCATTTAAAGAATCTCTTCACTCATGACATTGCTGCTCACAGTATTTAAGCTGCCAGAATCACTTAATTTACCTGTATCAGCCTGCAACTGCAGCTGACATAGTCATGTGTGTATTTGGTCTTCATATTAAACCATCAAGTATAAAGAAAACATGTCAAAATTATCTGTTGACTATTATTTTCCTTCTCCTAGAAACCACCTTATTCATTACAAATATATGTAGGCATCCAGCTACATTATGTCAACTAGTATAGCTAACCCTATATATTTTAGTCCTGAAACATTATTTTGTTATACGTTATTCTCTTTACATCATTATTAGACCCTTACATTGAAAATTTAAATTGATATGTGAAGGTGAGTTAAAGCATTGTGAATTTCATTCATGGCATTAAAGGGATCCTTGTTTTATGGGGGGTTGAGAATGAATGATTTACATGACAGTGAAAATTTTGATGTGAGCTATGCTGTAAAATTTCCAAGTTCAAAATTTGACTGAGGCAGAACAGAAGTTGAACAGTGCCCACCATAAGCATGAGAGTGGCTTATGTGTTTGGAGTGAGTCCTCAACATTTATTCTATCTTCCTTGCATTTTGTATTGATGTATTTACAGTCAGGACTACTCTTTAAACTGAATATAAAATATAAATATAAAATATAAATAAAAATATAAATGTATATAATTTCCTCAGTGGTGATTGATTTAAGAAAAGGCAAGTGGATAGTTTATATGGGCAAAACTACTGTAGATGATTAGGGAAGTCCTTTCCTATTCTTAACTAGAGAATCAAGAAACTTCTCTCTTAAGCCAGACTTAACAAAGAAGATATATCCTAGTTGATTCAGGAAGGAAATAAAATTATTTGGGGGAACTCTGCTCAAGGGAAAGCCAACCCTTTAGTCACCAGAGAGACTAGACAGAGGTTCATTAATGAGATTGATGAAATGAATGCTTAAGTATAATACAATCTATATGCTTTTTCTCAGGTATGAAAGTATATTCCTTTTATTTTAAATTTAACTTCTTACTGATGTGTGATATATGTATAGGTGTGCATAAATATTAATGAATAGCTATTTTCATTTTATCTCATTCTTCTGATTGTCTCAAAGAGGAAATCTCATACATCCTTAACATCTCTCACCACTTGCTTAGCTCTCTTTTCAACAAAAAGAAAACAGTCACCCGGTTGAGATCCTCAGCTAGCAATAGTATTTCACAGGGCAAACAGAGTCACGTAACTACCTACCACCCAGGTTGGGATCTAGAGCACTGCCAGCCCGGAAGCCTCCCACCTACTTCCTGTCGTACGTGAACCCACATAAGTAATCACGAGTTTGACTCATTAGGAACAGTTTCTGAACTTTACATGGAATTAAACACTTTTATAGAAAAAGTTACTGTCTGTATTTGATATCACCATATATACTTCACAGCTCCCGGTAATACCATATGTTCACCAGGCAAGGTGTTCCCAGGTATGCGACACACGGTGACGGTGTGAGATGGTTCTAGTCAAGGCTACTGATACACCATAACATACACTGAGAATGACTCTCCTCTTCATTCTCACTTTTTCCTAAGAATGTCAAATGTCTTTAATCTATCTACTTACATAAGAGGCAAGTCTCACCCTGATACTATTAAGTTCTCGGCATCTCTCCAACACTTCTCTCCTTTGCTGACCATGAGAAACCAACCCAGCTTCCACTGGCAAGTGTCCTCAGTTGGAATGAAGTGACATGGCTTTACTTTAATTGATTTACTTTTTAAATTTATTTTCTATTTATGAAAGACTGACTAATTTCATATTCATAATAGTAATGCAAATTTTCCCTTTCAAATAATCTGAGGTATAAAATGAGCCCATTTCATACAGTGTGATAACTTGTAATAGTTTATACTTGCATACAGTACTGTGTTAGAAATATACTCATAAGGGAAACCTGAGAAACTGATGATGGAATTGACTCTCCAACAAGAGCCACAGCACAATGTCACTACAGAGTAAAACCAGAAAGAGTAAGCAGAGCTTGCTGTCTCTGCAGAGCAAAATACTTTCAGAGGGTTTGTGAAGACAGAGGATTGGTGGAGTCTCTATGTCTGGGTTTCAGCATGACACCGTAATTAACAGAGGAGAACTTCCTGGGGGACATAGGTTTCAAAAGTGATCTGACAAATTTGGTGACCCTGATACATTCTAGAAAGATCTGCAAATACAATGTTAACTGTCCACTGTGGCTGTCACTTGTAATACTTAACTAAGTTATATTTCTAATAAAATGCATAAAACTGTCTCATATTTTAAATATATGTGCAGTATGTTTCATTGAGCATATCTAACAAGTATGCAGAAAATATATTGGATTCATTTCCATGAGGAACACACAATGTCAACTTTCCCAGTCTACACCATAATTATAGCACAGGGATAGGATTATGACTGTGGGGGATGTGTTAACTGTCTGAATTTATAAGTACATTCCTCCCAGAATGAAATCCTCGGTTCATCTGTTATGTATTTAGACTTTTTAAAAAATGTAGGTTAGTGTGAGCCAAACAGGTGTGCATTTCTCTCACCCATGAGATCACATAAAATGAAAAGTTCAAGAATGTCCACAAGTTCAGAACAAACAGGATCAAGGAAAGGTGCACCCCTTCACTCCTGCCAACTGGGTATTAAGTCCATGACTCTCTCAGGGAAATTTGTTAAGTGGACTAGTGAACTTGGAACAAGAATGCACAATTTGGTACAAGGATTATTTCTGTGTTTTTCCAGGACTTAAGACACTGAAATCCCATTCAAAGCAATGATTTGATTCTCCATAGTGTGAGATAAAAACACAAGAGCGACAGACATTGCCTTATAGGGTAAGTGCGCCTGTATGTATGTGTGTGTGCATGTGTGTCTGTGTGTGTGGTGTCTGCATGTGTATGTACCACAGATGTGTGGCCTCAACCCAGCTTTGCAGAGTCGAATATTGGAATAACGTCATTTCTCCCAAATATTTGTATTTCTCCTCACTTTTCACCATTCTTTCTGTTCTAAATATGGTACATTTTCCCTGGAGCTGAACTTCGTCTCTCCTAGTCCTTTCCTGTTTGTGTCTACTCTCATATCTCCAAGTCAGCAACTGGCTTATGAATTTAGTCAATTCAATCAACAGGAACCCTTCTTCCCCAAGATAACTGGGGTTTCTAGCCATTGGAAAACAGTCCGAAATTTTGAAATTCTGTGTCACTTTTCCTCGCCTTGTGCTTCCTCCTAGGAATCTCATTCCAGGGGTGGAAATTTCCAAGACAACAGTATAATTAGAGGAAGACATGTGTCTGTGTTTGTAAGTGCAGGTGTACAAAAGAAACTGCATCTCAGATAGGGAGTAAAACAACCAACTCCACCATACCTCCCACCATGATAATGACTTTCATAAGCAGCAGAAAACAGCCACTTAGAGACTTGGGAGTTGGTGCGGGTATGGAGGACATCAGAGGTCATCCTTTCTTATGCCTTTGTTCAGCTTTCTATTATTTAGACTTCTCTTTTGTTATCTGCTAGATAAATCTTCGGCATGCGACTGTCTTATTGTTGCTTATGTCTAAAAATTACTTTAACACATGATAGCTGTTAGACAGAGAACAGCTCTGTGACCTCTTAAGTGCTAAATTCAATAGTTAGAGCAAAGGTAAAATTGGTTTTGTTGCTTCAATTCAGCAGGATCTACAGTTGGCCCGCCTTCTCCTTAACAGCTATGTGTGGGATGAACGACTCCCAATTTGCTTCGGGTTTGCAGTCACCATTGGCCCATTAGGCTTCCTGTAGGTGAAAATGGCGATCTCTGATTTACAGAGGCAGCGTACAAGTAAACACCTTCCAGAACACTAACTCACCCAGCACTTTCCCAACATCTGCAAAGGAATTCCTGAGTCAGTGACTCAAGGAGCCACATCTGGGGAAGACCTCAGTTAGAGTTTAACAGCACTTAATTATCCCGGGGCAAAGTCATTTGGAAACTGGGATTGGAACTCGAGAGAAAGATCAAATTTCCTATTTTCATAGAAATTAGTTATGATCGTTGTTTAAAACGAAGGTTATTCTTCATCGTATTTCCCAGGCAATGGCAAATCAATCATTCGTTTCTGGTATCTCAAAAATCTGCTGTGATGAAAAGAGCAATGATCATTAGGCTACTGAACTTCATTTGTCCGGAGGAGTATGTTAGACAGACACCCTCCTTACCTTTAGAATCAGAATCTCAAAGTAATGGACATACTCATGTCCCACTGAGATAGACATGCATTAAGAAAAAAGAAACCATAGTGAGCATTCTCTCCTTTTGCCTTTCACTGTGTAGAGCATTTGTGACAATAAGTGAAAGGAAAAATAATAAAAAATGGTCAACATTTATTATTTGGGTCACCAGAAACACCCATCTTTGCTGTCTATTTGTTAGTAGTGTTCTTTACACATTGATTTAAACATAGTCCTTATCTTGGCGAATTAATAATGAAACAGAGAGACTTTAAAAATAAAGAGCAAGGAAAATCAGGAGTGTAACTATGGTACTGACCCTTTCAATGGGATTTCACAGTTAAAGAATGCTTTTAAAAGTAGTTTGACCACCAAATAATTTGGACTTCAAAAATCCCCTGGCCCGGTTAATTTCTAATGAAGAAAGAGACAGACAGAGAGAGAGGGAGAGGGAGAGCTGGAGTGGGGAGATGACTGGCAAAACAGACAAATGAAAGTGCGTCAATATTTAGACAGGAGAGTCTAGAAGAGAAAAGGGGAGTGTTTCAAGTGCCGAACCAGGCATCTGTTGGATACTGGGGGGATAGCTTGCAGGAAAGTGCTCTGTGAAGGTAACTGAAGATTGAAGATAAAGTGTCTTTTGGAATTTGTCTGCTTGCCATTACTATAGCGCACTTTGGAAGAAAAAATATTGTGTAAATTAAATAAATAAAACTTTTGGCAATGTATTTAAATTGTGTTGAAAACCAAAGCACTTCAGGATGCCGAGTAGTACTAAATCAGTAAAGTGAACTTTTCTACTCAAAATATATTCCATTCACATCGGTCATTACCCAAACTTCACAATGATAGTCTGATTAATAGTGCGTGGAGTCGATCTTCCAGATGCCAGCCAGATGTTCAAAGAAAACTAATGCTGTTTGACTTAAGGAGAAAAGTATAAATCATATGTACTCCGACATACATAATGGAACAAATGGAAAGCATCCTCATGTGGATTTCATACTTATTTCATATTTCTATTTAGATTAAAGATGAGAGAAAATGCTATATAATTTCTAGGCCCATGTCGAAAATAAAGGCAAAAAAAGTACCATTTTAATATAGTCAATGAACATATATATTAGGAGTAACCATTAGAGTTTAACAGTAATCATATTTTTTGTCATTTGTCAAACTTTTATCTTAAAAGATAATTTTCCAACCCACTGCTATTGAAAGACGTGATCACTGAAAATTAGGAGGTAGAGTATAATAGAAGAAAAATTCTGTCCTCAGTGAAACAAGCTCATGGACTCACACAGGAAAGACTATTCTGCAAATTGTGACTATAAAATATGAAAAGATTCATCAGACATTGATATTGTAGTATGAAAGTACAATGTATTAAACTACTCATTATTTGTAATGAATGTTAGAAAGTAGTTATTTTTCCTTCTTTTATAGTAACTGCAAATCATTAGAAACTAATACCTCTCTTTTAAAAATAAATCTCACATTGACAGGTTTGTCTGATACCATATAGATCATTATAGTTTCCAGGTTTTAATAAAATTAGTTGCTAATTTTTTTCAATAGAAATGAGATAGAATAAAAAAGAATACTCTTAAAGAAAAAAAAAAATCTGTGGTATTTTAACAGCTTTTTAGCAATTGATCATCAGAAAGGAAAAGAAGGACTGATCCGTGGTATTTGCCAATCCCCACAGTATAAATGCCAATGCCAGCAATTTCATGCTACTAATCTATCAGTGAACACAGAATGGGGGAACATGTCAAAATTGTCTCTCATAAGCAATGATTCTAACATAGTAATAAAAAAATCTACCATATTTGTTCAGGGAGTAGAGTTAGCCATCTCTTCTTATGAACAAGATGTCTTCTAAATGAGGCTGGCATACAGCAGGGTGGGTAGGTAGCTAGAACACATCTATTAGTAAAGAGTGCTGTGATATAATGGATTCTGTATCAGTAGTAGTATTTTTGTTAATGCAGTGAGGAAATGTACATAATGTCCTAAAGAGAAATGAAAGACTAAGAAAGGTAGAATCCAGTGATGGAAAATGTTTATGGTCTGAACCCAAGAGTAGAATTTAGCAGTCTGATGTTAAGTTTGCAGTTAAATTGACCAGTATTTTCCATCCACTTTGTGGACCTCAATATTCTTTTTTTCTAAATTACAAACAATAATGTAAGTTAATAAGTTTTTCTATTATTATAGTAAACAGATTTCACTGAATATTCTAGAAGTAAAATATTCTATATTTCACAATATGCTGTGCCATGCTTTTTTATATGTATTTACTATGCATCTAATTTGTGCCTACATTCTTCTATAGACTATGGAGGAAAAAAGTATAGGACACTGTCTTTTCATCTAAAACATTACAATCTATATTATATAGTGTATAATAACAAGAAATAGATCAGGTACACACCATGCATTTGGAGTGAGAATTCTCAAAAAGAATGAAAGGATATTTTTTTATCCTCCTTAAAATATAAATTAATATACATACATATATATACACACACTCATACAAACACACACACATATATACATATATATATATATATATATATATATATATATATATATATAGTCACAGAAACTAGCCTCATTCCTAAGAATTATATATATCAGTTTTCATTGAAATTTAATATATCAGATAAATTTACTAACTAAAATTTAATATATCAGATTAATTTACTCACTGAAATGATACCTTATCCCTGAGTTCTTCATGGTGCCTATATGCTAAACACATAGATCATGAATTGAAATATAAGGTTAACAAGTAAAAACATTTCAATAAGTAAAATATTGCTACTTATATTCTTAAATTAAGTCTTATAAAATGTAAACTTTTCTCAGTTCCATATATTGACTAGCTTCTAAGTTGGACTTCTGTAGTACAACTAAGAAATAAAATGGCTTGACCTTTTATAATATCTAATGTTAGACTCAGTAGGTAAAACAGAAGGAAACAAGCGTAATATCTGGGATAGTAATCATTTCTTTCTGATTTTAGTTTTTCTTGCATGAAATCCTTAGGCTATGAGCCTCTTTGCTTCCTTGAGATTTATAACATTTCATAGCACTGTATGAATTACAAATCAAGATGTACTACAGAGATGACACAGTATTGATTTCCTAAGACTAGAGGCATCAATCTCACTCACAACAACTTTCAGAAATAACCTGATTCTTTTATTTCTAGCCTGTTTAAATGTGAATGAACTTGGGTCATGACCTCTCTTTAGAATGTTTGGGCATTTTTCCTCACAATATACCAGTGTTCCTTGTTTGAATGCACCTCACCACAAGACAATGCATTACTATGGCATATTTTTTAACCGTATTTGAAGTTTATATTGACACTTAATCTAATATCCTCTGCCAAAAATTATAACAAATTTTGAAATGAGGGTATCCAGCTATGATACACCTAGTTGACATAAATTACTTGTGGATTTTATTTTTATACCAAATTAATTTCCAGTATTAAGCTAGGATTATGTGTTCAAAACTCTCCGAAGAATGGTTCTCTGTCCAAAATATAAAATGTAACGCTTTAATCACCAGAGGCCCATTGAAAAAGATGTGGATATGACATTTTATAGATATAATATATCTACATATACATATATATGTAATCGTGAACATTATCTGAGAAGTCTTTAGCTATAACTGCTTCATAGGGTTCATTTTTAAGTTCTACATTTAATGGTCTATTTCTCGGTCACATAGTCAAGGAGGACACCTCCAGTCTCTCTGACCCAGATGATGTTCTCTGAAGCACAGTGAGCCCTCAGTATCTCTTCACATTCTATGAGGTGTGTGGGATTCAGTCTTACACAGACCTCTGAAGGAAATAAGGACCTCTGTGCTCGGTTTTAGAAATGTAATGACTACAAACTGCTGGCCAACCCAATGCTTCTTAGATTGGAAAACAGAAATACAAGCAGGGCTTTCACTCTCTTATGTTTATTGTTCCTTTCAGACTTCGTAAAGATCCCACCTCTGAACTTTGGGACTGTGGTGTATAAAATTTAGAGCCGGTGTACCATACTGTGTCCCTGGTATGATTCTCTGTAGATTGGAGAGAAGAGGACAACTTGCTACTTCCAGTTACCTCCTGTCCTGTCAAGGAAACACTTCTATACTGCATATCCCACCAACTGAGATTCTATTAATAAACTGATCTAGTTAAAAAAAAAAAAAAAAAGAATAAAACTATAAACCATAGATATTACTACTTTTAGAAAAGATGTCTTTAATTTGATGAGTTTCTTGCTTATATCAAAGAATTGAGCTTATCAGACACATGGGGAGACATCCATAAAGAAAGATCGAATTCTCCCCATTTTGCTTTGAATCTATCCACTGGTCAGTTACTGGGTAAAGAAAATCACCTTGTGTGCAACTAAGGAATTTAACCTTAGATATATTAATTAAATTTTCTAAGCCTCTTTATCATCCACAAAATATATCCATAAACAATAATCACTTTATAATGTAAGGATGAATATTACACATGATAAAGTATATGAAATATGTAAAATAATTCCTGGGACACATATGTTCTCATATGAATGAATCTCAAACATAATGATGGTGATGATGACGGCGATGGTCGATGTGTCCTTGAAGTACACTCTGGATACTGAAATTTTTTTTTTAAACCCCACAGATGATCATGCTTGTTAATAAATTTCTGTCGATGGATTTCCTTTAGAGAATGCTGACTTGCATATGCATGGGAAATTGAACTAGGCTAAGTTGCAACTCAACTTGCAAAGCTGAGATTGTGAAATAAAATGTTTACGCCCATTCAAGTAGAAGGCAAATGCATTCCACTGCAGGTAATATAACTCCTTCTCCCAAAACTCTTAAGCACATTAAACTCCACATGCACTGCAGATACTTGCCTCAAAAGTAGTCTACACCCTTCCCATTCTAGATCTGTGCTTCCCCATTCCCTCCACTGAGACTTGGCCCAAGCCCAGTGAAAAATTTAACGAAGCAACTCAAAATGAATAGTCAAATGAGGCAAAGACCCATCCATGCTCCCAATAGGAAACTAAAGGTTTGAAAAGGTTACAGGTGAATTATTTCACTCTCTATTACTCTAAGTTTCTGAAAACATATTTATTGTTTTCAATAGCAGCAGCCTTGGCCAGAACCTTAAAAGTTTCTTCAGGGATTTAAATGACCATGCACAAATATTTTCAAGCCAGACCAACAACTTTACATTCTTTCTCAAAAGGCCCAAATGATATCCCATGAGAAAGAGTAAGCTATTTCTTTTAAAGGATAGTTGATACTTCTAAAGAACAGACACAATAATGAAGCTATTTCTTCCCATTATAATACTTCCTGTTCAAAGGGACACTTTCAAGGTTGTTAGGCTTAAAAATGGACTTGCCTTACGTCATGTTCTCTGAGGTCTTAGTGTCCTGATTTTAGACAATGTGTTTTATTTTAAAGCTATTCTTGTCACTCCAGAGAAGGCAACATATTCCAGTAAAACTTTTAAAATCAGGTCAACAGGTGCTCGTAAGCAGCATCACATCCCTGTGCTCTAACAAAGTTACTGGGTGCAGTGGGAAGAAGCAGAGTTTCTGCAGTTCCTTTCAACAAGGTTGCCCAGTCTGGTGGAACCTTCAAAGGCATGATCTGCTACAACTACAATGAAATGTAAACTTTTTAAAAAAGAAATGAACTTGGTTACTATTTTTTAATCTGTTTTATTTCACACTGGTAAGGGTCAGAATCTACTACGCCAGTATATGGCTGCTTTGGCACAAAGATCATCCTTAGCTGGTTAATCTTAAGAAACAGGAAACATAGGATATTTTCTGAAAACCAAGAAGGCCTTTACATTTAGAAGGAAATCTCCATTTGAAAAGGATGTCTCTCTAACTGTACCTACAAGGGAATGAAGACTAAATATGCATAACAACCATGCATAGGATAAACAAGTAAACTGGCTTTTTTCTGAACTTTTCCTGGTATTCTCCCATAATTGGCCTTCTCCTCTCCTCTTCTCCCTGATATCTTTGTCTTTAGTTGGAGATGGTATTTAAAGTCATGGTTTGCACCATTTCAGGGAATTTGTTTTCTTGGTTATGTCCTATATATATGAGATTTGCACGTTATTAAACTTCCGACTGTTTTTCTCCTGTTAATCTTTTACTGCAGGGGATACCTCACTCAGGAACCTAGAAGTTTAGAGGGAAAATTGTTTTCCCCCTTACAAGAATATTGCTTATCCTTCTTTTGCTTACTCACCAATCTGATCATGCATTTCATGTCTCAGGTCTTGTCCTCATCATTGTATTTAAAGTTCTACCACTTTCAACCTTGTCACTAATCTAGTTTTATCGGTATTAGCTGTAATTCTATAAAATTATCTTTTTCAATTATTTCCTTTTTTTTTTCCTTTTCAATCCTTAAAACTCTGCAAGCCCCATGAGAACAAGGCATTATCTGCCTTTTTCACTGCTATATCCCAGCATCAAGGAAAGATATCCAGTACATGTTGAATAACTACTTGCAATCTAGTTGAGATTATTTAGTACAATTTTAGCTATCTCTATACTTTTCTCTCCTCTTCTTTTTCCTAAATTCAGCCTTCCAGGGATACTTGCTTTTTTCTAGGAATGACTCAGGAATTTAAAATAAATTATATATATATATATATATATACACATATATATACACACACATATATATGTACATATGTATATATGCCTACATTTCTCATAAAATGTTTGCAAAATTTTATCTTAGTGCATAAAACCAGATCAAAGAATTCATGTTATTTGTCATATATATTGCCACCAGCAAATTTAATGACTCTACAAATAATAAACAGAAATCCCATAATAAAAAGATTTTCTTAAATTTTTCAAAGGATAAAGTATATTCAATATTTCCCAGTGGGTGGGGGGGATGAAAAAGTGAAATAATAGTAAAACATGATGCAGAAAATTAAAGTTTTGTAGTTTGGTGGTATGATAAGATATATATGTTGTGTTCATAAATGATCTGTAACAAAATTAAAGGCAAATTGTAGAATATCCATTTTCTACAACTTCAACCAATTCTGAACCCTATTTTTTAAAATCACTAATGTGTCAATATTTATTTAAAACACACACTATATACCACTATGTCAAGGTCTGGAATTGCAGAGACAGTCCCTGCCCTTGTACTTAAAGAGGAATATGAAACTTGTTAAAAAAGAATGCTGTCATGATAAAGATTAAATAAAAGTTCTTTGTAAACATAAAGGCAAGCAACTAACTCTTCTCATGAAAGAGGGCTTATATTCATATGTTGATTTATACATAAAATAAATATTGTGCCAACACTATACACTGAAGACTTTATAAGCTGGTACATATATATTTACACATTTTATATATAATATATATTAATAATATAAATAATATATGAGAGAGAGATAAAGAGTCTTGAAGATATAAAAAATAAGTCTAGAAAGGAGTTGAGAATTTATGAAATGAAAGTACACAAATGTTTGAGAGGAAATCTTAACTCCTATTGAGAAAATCACAGAAAGCTTCTAAAAAAGGCCTAATTTCTAATCTGAGAGCCAAAGAAGGAGCTGGAATTGTAAAATAATGTTTAGATATGTTCAAAAAAGAAAGTGCTGCAGACAGACAAGCATAGTGGCATATGCTTATCTAGAAAAGAGATCATTTAACATGTTCTAGAAACTTCAGGAAGTCAGCACCAGCGGAGAATATCACACTACCCAGGTGTCCACATGGGCCTGCCCAAAACGTGTTTTTTGCACATGAATTCTTTCAATCTGAGATAAATTGAGGACTTGCAGGTTCATAAGAAACTTTCTTCTACTCTCTTAACTACCCAGAAGAATGAAAATGGGGCTATTACCTAAATTAGGATTTTCTCCAGAAATAACTTTGCTATCAGAGAAAACTATCTATCTTGCAGAGCAAATATCTAATTACATGTATCTGGTCTTCATCATGAGTTACCGTCTTCTCATCATGTAAGTCCCTCCTCCACCTCCTTGAAAACCCAGGTCTCAATCTCATTCTTACCTCAGGAGATAGATGGTAGATACACAGATCAATTGATCTATATCTACCTACATATTCTCATTTAATTTATTAGCATTAGAATCTATATCAATAGAGATTCCCCATATACATATAATTAAGTTTACTCTATTCTCCTGTGAATTTTATTGCATAATCTGCTGGAGAAGAACTAGAGGTATAGGGGGAAACTTCTCCACTTCCGACAGGAGGTTGGGAAAAGAAGAAGGGGCCATATTGCAAAGCACCTGGAAAGTCATGTTGCGATGACTGTTGAAGTTACGTGAGTTGACCTAGGAAAGAAAGTGAGAAGGAGCACTTCTAAAAGGATGGCTACAATGTTCAAACATACAGAACTGTGAACACTATGCATGGTTGTTTAGAGGCCAATGTAAAGGAAAGACTTGGACTGGTGGTGGTGAACTTAATATATTACATACAGAAGTTGATTTACAGTGGGTACCTTAAACCTATATAGTGCTAGCATACAACGTTCCTTCAATAAAATTAATTTTAAAGAAGAATAAAAGCAGCAATAGGTGAACTTTTAATCCAACCTAACACTTTTGGTCTGAACGAGTTCTCTTTCCTTTGAACACTTATTTATTGCCTTCATATTTATTACATGTTAAAATCATACTACCTTTCCTAATTGTTCTTATGCAAATGTCTTTAATTTAAAGTGTAAATAAACTCCTTAAGACAGGGATTACCTAGCGTGAGACCACAAAATCCAACTGATAATTGTTGATTTGCTAAGAATCAACATAGTAAAGACAGTAAAAATCCAACAATCACAAACAGTATACTTGACTTTCTTCAAAAATCTTCAGTTGTTGCGTTTCTTAATGCATGGTTATATATAAACCCTCAAAAAAAGTCAACAAAAAATATGAAGCAGAATCTGCCTACGTTCTTGCCACAAATAATCTGCAAAGTAATAACCGCTGAAAAGAACAGATTCCTTTCATTCCTGGATTCCCAAAGATATACAAATAAATATAATTGAAATTTTCCAACTAATTTACTACATATCTATATATTATACCATTGAATAGTCATATATTAAATCAAGGAGGAATATACAAGATATATATTAGTTGATAAATTTCACCTTACAACTGCATCTTAAATGGCACTGTTATTTCATAAGCTTTTTTTAAATACATTATTTCATCATAAAACTACATTCACTGTTTATTCCTGTTTAGGTAAGATCGAAATGTCTACAATATATGGAATATGCCTTTTGATCATTTTTTATTATCACTGATTAAGGTAAATTATTACTAGGTCTATTTATCATTATTGATGCTATTACCATTGGTAAAGGCTAAAATAATCCGAATTATTAGGCTTCTTTCCTAGTCAATGACCATATACAGAGTTCATTCTTTTTAAATCTAAATTGAAGCTGTTTTCCATTTTTCTGATCAAATATCTCCATATTTTAACCTAATTTGCATAAAACATTTTTCATCTGTAGAAGATAGCTTATTCAACAGATGGTAGTGTGTATAACATTTTTATGATAGTGTCTAGTATTTAAAAATATATGTAACAGTTTGATTACATTGTTAGAAGCTATATATGCACGTAAATTTCTTGAAAATACATTTTTAATAAAGTTTGTGAGTTAGATGTGAGAAAAAAATGCAAAATCACTGAAAAATGTTTGACTTGAGTCAGGGGTCACAGGCTTTTCAATTACACATGTAAACTTGTCAGAGTGTAGGACATTCACATACGTAAAAATGAAGCTTAACATTTGGTTTGATTTGGGTGTCTGGAAGTGATCAACAGGCCTCCTCTGGTGCCAATTCTGCTCTGAAAATACCTTTCTCTGAAATCTTCTGCCTCCAATATCCTGTTTTACAATCTAACTTTATGTGACCATGACACTGACCTTTCAAGGCCTGTCTTTGGCATTCAGCAATTGGAAATTATTGATAGTCTTTCAGCAATTGGAAGAATCCATGGCCCTGGTTTCTGAGTGTAGCATTCAATATTCATTAATATCAGCCTACTTTTCAAGACTTCAATCCACGATTATCTTGAAAAAAAAAAAAAAATCCAACTATGTAATCCAGTCACGTTGATCTTGTAAGATACTGTGACGAAAACAATCTGGAATGCAGTCATTATCAACATGGGTTTACATGTCACTTTTTCAGTGAAACTTTTCAGTTCACAAAGTCTATAGATAATTTTGTCTAACTATGAGCCCTTCTAACAATATGACTGTTTAACTTGATCTCACATTTCATTTTATTATATTATTTCTTAGCAGCAATAAATCCAGTTCACTGTGTTTGGGGACTATTATTTAAATGAGAAGTTTGTTGAAGGCAGAATGGGTAACAATTAACATCTGAAACTGATTAATGAACCACTTTTAAATTGGATTTTGTTCTTTTAGAAGCTGACTGAAAATACATCTTCATTCGTCAATGGATTTTCAGTCTAGTTATCCTAGAAAATAATGTTCTATCTTTTTCTCTCTTCCTTACTTATATGAAAAGTTGTTATAGTTGAGTTAATCACTTTTTTTCCCTTTGTAAAATATGCTGGGTGGATTACTTACTGCTTTTTCACAAGCATTTATGGAGTGGGAGGAGGAAGAATAAAGGGACCGATTTTTCTAGGAAGAATGTCAGTTATAGTCACAATAAAGATAAAGCATTGTTTATACTATACACAACAATACTCACGTTGAAAAAAAAATACGTCTTAAAAAATGAGCCTAGTTTGTAGCAAATAAACCACCTAAAAACAACTAAGTTATCACGATGTGAACGTATCAATAATTATTTTAAGCTTGTTATTAGGCCTATTTTTATAATTCTTATCTATTGATATTCTTTGTTGAGTAATGCTATTTCACTTTCCTTTAACTCTTTAAAAAAGGGTTGGTTTTAGTTCTTTAAAAAAAAATTTCTGATTCTCAATCTTCATAGTAATTTATATTGCTATGTTTTCCTCATTATAGGTCATATTTTTCTTATTTGTTTGCCTCTAAGTTTTTGTGTAGCAGTGGATATTTTACATAATGCATTTTCATAATTCTACATTCTGACGTTTCCTTATTGAGGGTGGTTACTGTGTTTTGATTTAAGTTTCCCTGGGTTAAATCTATAATTCTCTTGCCCTGCAATAGGAATCTTTGGCTTTGTTTTTCACTACTGGAGTTTTATGTTGTTTTAGAGACCTAGGTGTGTCTACACAACTTGATAATTTCCCAAAGACTGCTCAGAAGTTGTGCTCAAATTAGGCTGACCATACATACCATTTTAAATGAGACAGTACTTAAAAAAAAATTACTCAACTGTCCCATCCTTTTAATATAATTGTCAATTTTGTCCCATTTCTAATAAACCAGGGTCATCTTTAATGCAAAACAAAAGGGAGTGGAGTTGCCGCGGGCCCAGTCTGTCGACGGGGCCACAAAGCAGCTGCCGCCTTGGCCCTGCATGAAAGAAGCCCCTTGCCATGCTGACTGTGGGGGTCAAGGCCACTACTGCTGCTCCGACTCCAGGTAAGGAAACAGTCGCCACAGGAAGAGGATCTGCACCCCTCTCTGGAGGCCTCTTTCTTCAAAAGGACCAGACCACCACAGTGGGGTACAGTCCAGGTAAGAACGGTAGGGGCTATGTCTGACCCTGGGGGGTTATCTCTGTCACAGTGGGGATTAGTGGACATTTCTGGCACTGGGATGGTTAAAGTGGCTTAGGCAGCATATTAGAGAGGGGCTTACAGTGGCCCAAATGGTTTTTGCCATTTGGTGACAAAATTTCTTGCACCAGCCCTGACCATTTGTATGAAGTACCACTGAATCACACGTCATTACTATGCAATCACCAACCGGCATTGCAAGGAAGTTGTTGCTGGCCTGGCTGGTTTGCTCCTGCTCCGATTGCTCCACTTCTTCCCAACCCTTAGTTGCCAGTGCATAACCCTGTACCATTTTTGCCCTCCATTGCCCCATTTTTGTCTTAAAGAAAGATGGTCAGCCTAACTCAAATACACATCACGGGTAATGCAGCCCCTCTCTGCTCATGGACCTCTGTGTGGTCTAAGAACACATTCAACGTTTAAGCCACTTTCATGCCTGCTCTCTGACCCCTGTTTTATGCCATGTCTTCTCATGTCTTCTCGCATATATGCTCAGGTTCCGGAACCTAGGTCATTGATGCTTGGGAGACTTGGCCCTTGGGTCCACAAGATATGCAGGGAACTTATCAAGTTCACAACAGTAGGTTTTCCCCCTGGAACTACCTAGAAAATTCCCTGGCTATCAGTGATTTTTACTTGCCCTCAAGGAGTCGCAAGCTTAATAAGTTTACAGAGCTGCTGGTTCTGTTTTAACTTGTCACTGAGATGATCGCTTTAACAGTGCTGCACTTCAAGTGAGCCTGCTCTACAGCAGCATCCATGACTGATTTTCAAGCCCGCTCCATTCTGGCTGACATACTTTGTCAAAAGAGAAGATGTGTGGGTGGCAGTATTATGAATCAAGAACGCCACACACGCTTGTTGTTCTTACTCAGATTTATAGTTGACATAAATAAGCATGCCTCGATGTATGGCATTATCTATTGCCCAAGCATTTACATCTTTTTTTTCATGTTTTCATACATTTTTAGGCATTTCTGCAGAAATATTTTTCAGTGTGCTCACCTCGTAATGAAGAAAGTGAGTCAGTTCTCTTTATTCCCCCCATACCATTCCTATCAAATCCATCAATGCTCTGTCAAATGACTGATGTGTTCAGTTTCTTCAAAATGACATTGAATTCTACACAGACAAATCTTCACCAAAAATAATATAAAAAATGGACCTATTACATTTTTCTTATTTAATAATTTTTAGTCACTACTATATCTGTTTGATTTAACCTCAAGAAATAGTCATGAGCTTACTTCTTTAAAATTTGCCTTTTCCCTTTCTGAGCTCATTTTTATGATTTATAAATATGTTTATCTTCATTAGAGATAGACTAAACCAAATCATATATTTTTATCTTGTTTTTAAAAGAAGTTAAAATATGTTAAAAAAGCAAATGGCTGCCCATTAAACTTTAGGAAACTTTATCATTTATTACTTTCTCTTTTTGGGAGCTTAATTTTATAGAGTTACTTTTCAAGAAGGACTTTCAATGTATTTGTTTGTTTTAGATGAAAGTTAATTTATTCAATTCTTTACATTATTTTCCTGAGGCAGTAAATGATACAGTGCTTTGGAGGTAAAAATTACCTTTGCTGGAATCCAGTTACTAAGGTTGAGGTCTATTAAAATTGACTTCATTGGAGTTGGTATATGCCAAACATAATTTCCATGATTTCCGATTCAAAGCTCTAGTTACAATTTAACTCTAAATTTGGGATTTGTACATATTTTAAAAGTGGTTAGAAAATAACTGCCTCTAAGGTTTTGAGGTTTTGTATACAAAATCTATTATTTCCTCTACAATTACATCTATCCAAAACAGTGTTTTGTTCTGTTCATGTTGTTTTAAGGGGAAGGTGCAGGCAGAAATGAAGGTGTGTAGCCCAGCAGGAAGAGAGAGGAGGAAGCAGCACTTTATTTTCTTTACTTTATCTTGGCTGCTCCACACTACCCCTGTCCCCGGGATGCGTGTGGACCACGCTGGCCAGAGGTGGCAGATTCAACCATTCCTCTGGTTGAACACCCAAATAGTGAATTTTTAAAAATTACAAATTTGCGAATTTCTTCGTAACCTCCCTCATAGTAAAAATGATTCATAAGGCAAATAAAAAAATAGGGAAAAGTTTTAAGGACCTATCATAATAGTTATTGGCTTGGACTAAAAAGAAAGTATATCCTTCAATGTAAGGGTGTTTAAGGTCAAAGGATATTTTTGTTAACTTCAATTTTAAATTTATTAGATATTTTAAAACACATTATAGCAGAAAGCGCAAGTAGAATTTTGACTTACTGTTTTCAAATTAGTAAACATGAATTGAAAACTAGATGGCAATTTGGCTAAAGGACAGGCAGATTAAAATATACAAAAAATACATTAAAATAAATATAAAGCCCTAGCCTATTTTAAAATTTGAAGATATTTTCTCTAAAAAGTCAATGAGATTCAACCAAAATTTTGTCCACAATAAGTTTTCTGTGGCATATTCAAATTATATATGTATGCATACACACCACACACACAAACACACACACACACAGACACACACACACACGTATCTACGTATGTGGGCACATTTCATAATTCACTACAAGCGTAACATGACTACTTCAACTGACATCAGATTATTATTTCAGACATAAGAGATTTTTATAGTATAGTAAATAGTTTTGTGTGAAATGTCCGGGGTAACCTTTGTTGTTCAATCTGAACCATCTTTTATAATTTTTTAACCCAGTATTTTTATGAATATTTGCTCTAGAATAGGACTTTTAGGGACAATTAAAATGTTGCTCTATATCCAGTAGATTAGAAGCCTCTACTTCACTAATACTGTATTCATCCTTTTTCACCAAGTCATATTTACACACCAATCTTTATCTCTAGAGAAGTTCTCCTTTAACCTAAAATCATGGCATTACGCTCAGTTGTTTATGACTTGTGGTTTACAGAAAAAAGTGGACTCAGTATTTTCTGAGTGCAATTATTTCTAATAAAGCGTGTTCATGCTTCTTTTGGAATGGACTTGGCTTAGCCTCCATTGGATAATTCAAAGTATTAAATCCACCATCAGAAGGCAAAGAGTTGGAATCATTAAAGATATTCAAAAGTAAATGCCAATAGACATTCAAAGGCAATTCAAAACAGTTAGAAACCTTAGAAATTGGCATATTTGGACTTTACTAAAAGTATCAACACTACCTCAGATTGTGCATATATTTTTTTCATGATTCCATTTCTACACCACAGCATCTGCATCTAAATTAGGGTATGAGAACTGATCTGAATGAAACACTGAGGAACTAATTGAGGACATTTGACACCTAGGTCTATGATAGACTGTCCATGAAGGTATTCATGACACAGAGGAATGTACTACTTGTCTAAAAAAGAAAAAAGGAAGCCAGGAAGGAGGGAGGGAGGGAGGGACGCAAGCAGGCAGGCAGGCAGGTAGGCAGGCAGGCAGGCAGGTAGGCAGGCAGGCAGGCAGGAAGGAAGGAAAGAAGGAAGGAAGGAAGGAAGGAAGGAAGAGAAAGAAAGAAAGTTGCTCTTTCACATGCCAAAATAATAGTTGGGGCCTATGATGACTCACAAGGCCATTGTTTTTTCACTGCTTATTCTTCTCCAAAAGAGGAGAGAGGGATTGGAAAATATTTCTGAGCAGAAAAATATTTGATAATTACAGCTATTAACAATTAAGTATCTTTTCACTTGATAAAGTTTCCTTTGATAAATTGACAAATTATTCCTTCTACCCACCCTAAATAATTAACATAAAATTAAGGAACAACAAAAAGTTGAGGTATCCAAAGAACACAGTACTGCTTCAACCATTAATCTATCGATGCTAGTCGTGCCTTAGTCATTTGTTCCACTCTGTATTTTTATCACTACTAAGAGTTTGAAATGAACTTTAAAGAACAATTTTATAATCCATTAACTTAGTTTAAAAAAACAAAAACCGTAGAATGAAGTAAGCAATATAAAATGGTATTTCAAAAAAGCAAAACTTTAAAAAAACCTTTACTTGTAGGATTGTACTTATAAGAATTTATTGGCAAATGTTATGTGCCATATGGTAACTCTGATTTATAAACTACAGGTGTTTCATTCCCTTTTTCCAATTATTAAATAAAAATATTTTTATGGCAAAGATTTTTTTCCTTGTTCCCTTCCAGTCCATTTGTACCAAACTGGACATTACCTCAATGGAGGCCCTTTTGTTCAAATGCATTTTAAAACACCTTCTGCAGAGATTTTTCACTCAGTACTGCTTAGAAACAGGCTGAGAAACCTAAATAGTAGGTTGGTTCTCTTCAAAATATAAACCTAGCAGTTCTATAAACCTATATAAACCTAACTTTTTATGGTTCTGTGCAAAGACTCATGGACAAAATAGGCAACCTAAAGCCCTTCCGGCACAGGTCTTGGTCGCCATCTTCCCAGAAATGACCACAGGAAGAGCTCGTTGCCAAGGCTTCCATCTGCCAGTCCCACCTCCTCGCTCCCTCTGGCTCCGCTCCGGGCAAGATTGTCTCGTCTCCTGATGTCTCGTCCAGTTCTCTGATGCTGGACTGAAGTGCTACAGAGCTGAGCTCAATGAAAGTGCCCATGGAGTTTTATTGTGTGTCTTTGTCAGCTGCACCTTCTCCGCACCAAAAGTTATAAACTCTTGATTGAAATAACAACTATCCCTTAAAGCAGCCAGCCAGATAGAGTGAAGAGAGGAGGTTCTTAAAATTGCAACTTTGATCCTAGCCATGGAATCCTCACTTGCTAAAAGCTGGAAATGGCCCAAACCAGAAGGAATTTCCATCAGCACACAGACTCGCAGAGCCTTTAGGGCTGAGGGAGAAAGCAGCGTGTCGTTTAGACGAGATCTTGGCCAAACTACGTTAAGGGAGGGTTTTGTTTTTGTTTGGTTTTGTCTTTTAAGAGTTAGAAGTTGGATTTTCTTTTTAAAAAATCCAGTAGACAAGACAAAAAAACAAAGAAAACAAAACAACTCAAATGTCTTCTGTTTATAGATAGACCCAATCTGCTAAACCTATAAGACACCTGAGTCTGGGCATCATTGGGGACCTTGACTGAGAAGATGGTCTAGGGTCTTACTGAATCAAAGTGATCAGTGCCATTCATGGTGTTTTATCTTAACGTGACAGGGAAGCGGCGACAGGCAACATTTAATGAGCACCTGATATGAATCCACCATTATGCTAAGAAACTGATGTGTGATTCAAATATCGAAACTGCCATATGACTAGATCTGGGCAACTTCATTTGGTTCTGAGGAATTTATTATTTCATTCCACAGTCACAAGAATTCTATACATAAACATCATTGTACTAATCTTCTGGGTTAAGAAACTTGTTGCTAACTTGTTAAATAGGGACAACTTTTAGCAATTGATAAGAATCAATCTTGTTAATGACTCAGTGACCCAATGGGATAGACAATACCCAGTATAAAACTGCGCCTGCAGAGGAGAGAGTTGAGGCACAGAAAAGCAAAGTACATTGTTCAAGGTTGTACACTGAAGAAGGGCATACAACAGGAATTCCAACAGAGCACTATGACACCAGAGACCATAGAGTAAGATGCTAAATGATCAGATGCCTTTCCAATGCCACACAGTGTGGAAGGTAGAGAATCATTATTTGGTCCAGGTTATACACTGAAGCACTATTTTATCTTATAATTGGGAACTGAATACAATTGGTTAGCCTCTGGCAAGCATTCTACAGTTAGTAGGGATGAAAAGTTTAGATTCCTTCTTAGAAGGGAAGCTAATGTTTCTTGAATGTTCATTATATGGTACAATTGGAGTAAGAACTCAAATGTCAGTCTATTTCCAGCCACCTAAATCAGTACCCTTATTTTAGAATCATTTTATTTTCATTTAGCTGCTCATCTTGGCTGTTGGCCCAGTGCCCGTACTCAAAGCAGGGTCCTTGGGATGGATGTGGACTGCACTGGCCAGAGGCGGCGGCCCAACCACCACTCAGCCAGGGCGCATCTCGTATTTCTATTCGAAAGACGGAAAGATTACATTGAAAGGAGTTAAGAAACTTGTTGCAACTGAAAAAGCTGTCCAAACCCAAGTCTGTCTCATTCTAGTTTTGTGATACAGTGGAAAGAGTGAAAAGTTGAGAGCTGCTGAAACACTGAACTGGAAATGGGGATGATGGGGCCTGCTGAGAGCTGCAGAGCAGACCGGGGTGGTCTTCAGGACTCTGCACGTGCCCAGAGAACTGGGCACCCTGGTCTCTTTCAAGCTGGACCGCATGCTTATGTAAAATGTACTCAGCATGCCAAGCTGTGCAGGATTCAGAACTACAGCGCCATACAGTTTCCAGGGTCTTCTCTTCCGCAGGAAACTTTGCCCTGCAGCGCTTGAATCAAAAGCCCATTGTCTCCACAGATAAGTTACCAAGAAATTAAACAATCGGAAATCACAAAGTCAGCTCTGGAGGAGGGAAGAAAGATAAGAGGGCTGACGACTCTTGTTTAATGCAAGCAAAAGGCTGGTTGCAGCTGGTACATGGGAAACTCATTACAACCACTGGAAGCCTTGACAAATGCAGCAGGTAACTGGAGAGCCCAACACGGAGCCTTCTGGCCAGAAGTCAATCAATCTGCTGTCAGGTTGAAGCAGACAGCACGACCAAAGCAAAGCAGCAGATTAGTCCTCTGTCGTGCACATGGTCAGCTAAGTAGGAAAACAGGGCTGAATCATGACCAGCAGTGATGGAAGAAGCAACTCGTAATAGAATGATCTTCAGTTTCTCTGAAGTGGCAAGAGGGCTTGACAAGGGACTCTCGAGAGAGAAAGCAAGCTCCATTATCAACAGCAGTAATAATACCATAATAAGTAACTTAGGGTTTTCATCAAGACCCAGGCATTAAAAAAATACTGATCAGATACAGTCCCTAAAAAAATTGAATGAGGGGACCCTTACAGTAGTGGACAGGTCTAAAAGAAGCCAGAAGTAATGCTGAGAAACCCAGGGCCTAGTAATAGCCTCCAAGGGACAACTGCAGGGACCAGCTGTAACTAAGCAGAGATGTAGTCACTTTCGGAAATGCGTTGCTGAAGATGGGAGGGAGTAGGGAAATATTCCCACACTTGTTTTTCCTACAGCCCTCTGATCTCTTGCCAATGTCTGCCATTCGCAAAACCACACTGGAAAAGCCCACCTGCTACAATCTGTGCAGATCAGATGCTCAGGGTACAGAACAGGGCAGAGATGGGCACAGGATGTTTTGGAGGAAACACACACATTAACCATCTACCTTGAAACGTGGCTCAGTCTTTCTAACAGAAGCATCAAAAGCAATATCTAGAGGAGACAGAAAGGACGTAAATAAACGAGGGCGCAACCTGAGTCAAGAATGAAGTTTTTGGCGCACCCTGGTGGCGTCGCCTCCAGAGGAGCGTGGTCCACGTGAGTCCCAGGGAACTTGTTCGTGTCCCGGTTCCGGAGGAAGCAACCAATGTGAACAACTAAATAAAACTGAAAGTGCTTCTTCCTTTCTTCCTCCTCTCTCTTCCTGCCTACTTGCTTTCACTCCTGCTCCTTTTCTTAAAAAGAAAAAAAAAATTTTTTACAAAGAATGGACTGTTTGCTACATATCTGTGTATCAAGAAGCCTGGACACCACACACGCAACTTCCTTCCAGCTGTGCAGCTACCCAGCCCTACTCAAAAGTCTGGAAGAGAAGTAGAAAGTTTAGCTTATTTTGTAAACTCTCTTAAATTTTGAGCACTAGAAGACGAGAAGATAAAACGTATCACTATGCTTGGAAATGCTGGGTAATCCAGGATGAAAATAAGTACAACACACCCAAATACAGGATGCTGGTTCATGAAGCCAACAGAGACGTCACTTATCAGATTGACTATGTCCTGCAGAAGGAGATGCGTAGCGTCTGTCGTTGATGCTCATGACCTTCCTAAGTATGGTGTGAAGGTGGCCTGACAGGTAATGCTGCAACATATTGTTCTAGGTTGTTGCTGGCCTGCAGGCTTCTCATTAGGTTTGGCATGGACGAGATCCACGAAGGTTACGTGAAGGTGACTGGAGATGAAGACAATGTAGAAAGTATCAATGGTGTGCACAGTCCCTTGAATTGCTATTTGGATGCGGGACTTTCTGAAGGGAGTTGTCAGTGGAAGCGTGCCTGTCCCTCCTGGTACAGCATGATTCTCTGGTTATGACTCAGAAAGCAAGGAATTTAACACACATGTATTAGAAGCACATTATGGGTCAGAATGTTGCAGATTAAATGCACTACCTAATGGAAGAAGATGCATATAAGAAACACTTCTCTCACCACATTAAAAAAACAATATAACTCCAGACATGGAGAGCATGTATCAAAAGGCTCATGCCGCGATAGGAGAGAATCATTATGAGAAGAAACCTAAGAAAAAAGTTCAAGAGAAGAGATGGAATCATTGCAAAATGTCTCTTGCCCAGAAGAAAGACTGAGACGAGCTTCCCCAGAGCCCAGAGCAGGCTGCTGTGAACCACTACACCAAACCATAATTTTCTGTGAAGATTTTTCAGGTAAAGGCAATAATGAACTTGTGGCCGAAGCAGCCAAAGAATCATTCAAATTCAAAGTGCAAAAGCCGCGGTGAGAACTACAGGAAGCAGAATCGCACACATGGCACCACGCATTGCAGAAATGAGCAGAGCCTACAGGCAATCAGGACACACATACACACGTGTGCAAAGGGTAAGACTCAGGTCTGTGTCTTCCAGGGATGTCACAGGATGGATCATGGTATCCTACAGAGTATTTAAAAATGACTCAGCTGTGTACAGACCCTTCCCTCTTTCATTCACGGAGCAAAAGTGTCTTGAACACCTTCCACCTGCCGAGCACGTCCCTGTCTTGAGGACACAGAGGTGAATTAGATACAGTATGGGTCTCATTTCAAAAAAGCCGTTTCATTCATCCTCCTGTAAACTGACAGGTCCCTGTGACAGAGACTTCATAAGCGAGTGGAAAGTTCTCTCCAGAACACATTCCATCTTCCAATTGTCCTTTTGGCCTCACAGCTCTTAGGAGTCGAACTGACTAAAGAGCAATATTCAAGGGGCAGATTGAAAATGAGACATGACATGTATAGTTTGAAAGCAAAAGCGCTGATAACCACGGCCCGCATTTTAATAATAACTAGTAGTTGAAGCAGTTAAATCAGTTCTGGGGAGAATTCGTAGACAGCATAATAAACCTGTCTTGAAAGAAAAGAATCGAAAAGAACTCCCTTCAGTGGTACATGGACATTTAGTGCCCTGTGTCTGATCACGAAACTTTATTGTAAGATGAGAAATTTAAGTCCAAAATATCAAAGCACAATGAAATCCACTAAACTCAGAATGTAAACCCTCTGGTTAGAAGGAGAAGTTCTAGGACCAGATGTCTGGGTTCAGGAGCCCAGAATGTCTACTGCACCTTGAACGAGTAACCTAACTCTTTGTCCATCAATTTCCTTATCTATAAACTGACTAAACTAGTAATTTCCAATTCAAAGGGCTCTTCTGAATAGCAAATGTGTTAATAAGTGTAAAGTTCTTAATCAAGGTCTGGAACATTGTAACTCTCAATAAAATATCTTGACACTAATTATTACTGGCTAGAAAATAGGAATAACAATGTATTTGCTCTGCTTATATAGTGATATTTATCCAAGTAGATAAAGCTAATATAGACTATCATAGTAAATTAAAATATATTATTGTAACAAAATATATAACAAAGTTTGCTTTTGTTTGTTACCATTTGTAGGTGTGTAATTCAGTGGCATTAACTGCAGTCACAATGTTATGCAACCATTATTTCCAAAATGTTTTGTCACCCCCAACAGAAACTCTTAACTATTGCTTAATTCCCCATGCCTACCTCTAGTCCCTGGTAGCCTCTAATGTACTTTGTTTCCATAAATAGGCTTATTTTAGATATTTTATGTAAGTAGGCTCTTATCACATTTGTGTCTGGTTTATTTCACTTAGCATACTGTATAAAAGACTCATTGCTATTATAACATTCATCAGAATTTCATTCCTTTCTTATGGTTGAATAATATTAAATTTTCTGTACATACTACATTTTGCTTATCCATGCCTCTTTTGATGGACATTGGGTTATTTCTACCTTCTGGCTATTCTGAATAATGCTAATAATGAACATCGCTGTAAAAATATCTGTTTCGCTCTTGGAAATTCAATTAAGTATATATCTAGGGGAACAATTACTGGGCCACATGATCATTCTATGTTTACTTTTGAGGAAACACCATCCTGTTTTTCCCACCACTCTTCTCCCTCTCAGCAATGTTTGAGGGTTCCAATTTCTTCATATTCTCTCCAGCATTTACTTTCTGATGATGATGATGATGGTGATGACAACTGCTATCCTGATAGATTTGAAATTAAATCCCAGTATAGTTTTTTCTTTTTCTATTTTTTAACTGCCAGCTTAGCGTCTTGAAACGAGTTCCATGGCCTGTACCTTAGCCACCTGAGTCACAGGGATTTGCCTTTTTTTTTTTTTTTTCTCATTGCAGTTTTGATTTCTATTAACCTTATGACTGGTGATGTTGAGTAATTTTTTCATGTGCTTATTGGATAGCAGAAAGTCTTTTTAAAAATGTCTGTTCAAGTCCTCAGCCTCTTTTTAAATTGGGCTGTCTTCATTTTGTTAAATTTTAAAAGTGTTTAATTTATTCTGGATAGTAAATCCTTATCAAATATATGATCTTCAAATATTTTCTCATATTCTATGTTGTTTCTTCACTTTTTGGATAATGGCATTTGATGAACAGTAGTTCTTAAGTTTGATGAAGTACCATGTATTTATGTTTTTCTTTAGCTGCCAATAACATGGAGGTTTACTTGTTTTCTTCTAAGAGTTTCCTGGTTTTAGCTTAACTTAAATGTATAATATTTTAAAGGTTGCACATATCATGATTCCACTTAGATAAAAATACAGCTAAGGTACTTACATTCTTGTATAATCTATTGTATTTACTTTATAGTGGCTGGGATTTCTCTGAAGGAAGGACAGTTTTGGGCAGAAGAAACCTTGAAGCGATGATAGAGTCACTTCCACTTGAGAAAGAAGGTCCTGGAAGCAGAGTTTTTTCCATGAAACCAGGGCATATGAAGTTCAAAGACCAAAGACTGGAACTAGGAGTCTCAAAAGACACTGTCTCTTTGGTAAACAGGATTATTTCTGAAAGTATATTTATAAACTTATTTTACTTCCTAATTCTCTCTAGTATCCTATCTTTGGTCAGGTTAGCTGAAACAAATCTAGACTTGAACGCAGAGAGAAAAAATAAAGTATTTCAGTTTAACTAGTTATTTCAACAAAATAATCCCTTCGATGTAATCAATGGTTACACTTAATTCACTATTACCCATTTAATAAAAGGCTCATTGTTTCTTTGCGTGGACAGGCATTTCAGGATGTATATTCCTGTATATATATGATCTTAGAAACCTCTGGGCAAATAAGCAGTTTCCTGGTCTGACACTGGAGAGAAAGCAAAGTTTCCTTTTAGGTGACTTATTTTTCCATGAGACAGAGTATCTTAGACTTCATCTTAACTCTATCAACCTTAAACCTTCTTTACGGCATAAGTGTCTTTTAAAAGTGACAAAGTTGTGTCTTCAGCACCTTTCACTGACTTAACCATGTTTGAAGCAGAGTCTCCAGTTACTACCATGGAAATAGAGAGGAAGTTACAGACTGTGATGGGAATTTATATTAAATTAGATCCTTCCTGAACTGGAAAAATATATGAAAAAAGAAAAGAAAAACAGAACAACAGTGCCAGT
Source organism: Solenodon paradoxus (assembly GCA_004363575.1). NCBI lineage: Eukaryota > Metazoa > Chordata > Mammalia > Eulipotyphla > Solenodontidae > Solenodon > Solenodon paradoxus. The sequence continues at coordinate 174,510 of RJWH01001634.1, forward strand.
CATTCATTACTTTACAGACATATTTTTATATATCCATAAAAGCTTGAAACTTTGCATTTTAGCATTATGCCTCTGTAAACCTCATAGTGGAAATAAATATTTGCAATGAAACCTTACTTTGTACAGTATTAGACAATTAGATTTTTTAAATATTCTGTCTTTATGTCACTTTTGCCTTGCGCTGGTGAGTGACTGGGATTACACTGTATATATAGACATACTTGAATAATGAGGTTTTCCATCAGTTTTCTTTAAAATCTTGGCATGAGCTGCAACTACAAAATAATTGTGTGTATGTGAAGTGATCTTTAAAATTATTTTCCAAGGCTGTTATGCTTTCAGCAGAACCTTTTCACTTTTGATTAATATTCTTTCCTGTTTTCTGGTTCAGAACACTGCTTCCTAGAGCTACAAATTCAGTTTATGGAGTGCCTTTGACCTGAACTCCACTGGATAAAAATAAGTGTCAATCCAATAAAATCCAAAGATCTTTTCTCTCAGTATCATCAGGCTATGATGGGCAATACAGAGACTCTGTGAAGTTACCTTTGTGTATGTGATCAAAGAACTAATGCAGAGAGTTAACAAATAACTTTAAAACATAACTGTGTTTCCTCTAATCTCATCCATCAGATGGTTTGGGATAAAGTATACATTAACTAGAGCTCAAGAGTTCACTCCAAGTCATAAGGCAAAACACAAGGGAAGTTCATTCCAAAGGCGTGTGGATTTATTTTCATTTGTGTAACCCTTTATGGTTTTTACTTAGATTTCAGTAACACTAAAAATCACTCTTTATACTCTCATTTTCACTCCTTTCCTGAATATTTACATGTCAGTTGTGTCCTGGCATTTAAAAACAGTCAAAGGAACCAGCTCATTAGAAACTGTCATCAATATTGAAAAAAACCCTCTTTCCTTATAGTCAAATCCTAAGACTTGAAGTTAGAAACGAATCAGAATTTTATTTCTGCACACCTAGGACTTAGAGTGAGTTTTCTCACTTCTTTCCTTATAGAGGCAACAACTCCCTACCAGCCACCATCGGTGCATAAAAATGCACACTGTGCACAAACTTTTTGATCTGAGGTCCAGAAAACGATGGGAAAGCAAGGGTGGACAAACTGGGGAACACTGTAGAGTGGTTTCCAAAATTTGAAAGTACTCTATATGATTTAAATCGACCAGTAATACAAGATAACGTATGAGTGAAATAGTGTCTTCAATGTTCTGGACCATCTCAACTCTCACAAGAAGTAAAAAGTCTACAAGAGGATAATGAAAAGAGTAAAATATTTGATGAAGAACAGGAACACCTCAGCCCTTGTTTACCAAACTGACTTTCCATATTGTTAGCTATTTTCCTTGGACCAGTCACTTAGAATCTCCAAGTAATACTAAGCATCATTAATTAAAAGCTGAAGATTCATAGGTTACAAAGTTTAAGTCCATAACAGAAGGAAATAGAGCCAAGACTTCAATTTAGGTATATACAAATACAATATTATTGCTTCTTTTGATTGTAATTATTATTATGCCTTGACTGCTTCACTATGATTATACAGAATAATAGCCTTCCTGTAGAGCCCTCAACCTAGAGTATTATGGTGCAAACGTGCTCAGAAAAGGTCTATTTAAACAGCAAAAACCAATCCTTGGACAGTGACAATAGAACTGAGGTTACCAGAGGGAAGGGAGTAGTGGGAGGGCCAGTGGACAGCGGCAGAGGACTACTGGTATTTTGGTAATAGGTGTGGTGTGTCTATTTTGATGAATAGCAAATTTGCACAACTAAACTTACATTATTTTGTACACCAAAGTTACCACAATAAAAAACAAAAAGAGAAAACAATAACAAAAAAAAATTGAATTCAAATTCAACGAAGTTAGCTTGGCCCTGGCAATTTGGTTGGTGATGTGGCACAGTAAGAGATGAGAAGGTTGGCATTGGTTAATATGGACAGACATCTTGTGCAAAATTCAAAAGATTAATTAGGCTAATGTAACGATTTTTGAAAACTCTTAGTCAAGCTGCTTTAAATAGGTACAAGATTGTGACTGCTTTGCATGTTTATGTCATTTTACCTGAAACGTAAGCCACTGTAATTCATGTACATGGACTGTATTTACGTGCAAATGAGGTCGCCAGGATTTTGCAAGTGTCCAAGATAATCATTGTTTTGGTGAATACAGACCTGACAGGCAGAGTCGTGGCAGCTGCAGCTGAAGAGGAGGGAATTTCAATCTCCTATGGCAGACGTGTCCCAGCAGGGGCTGAGCCCAGGACAATAAAAAAGAGATGCACAAAGCTCTCCATGGAGCAGGACTCAAATCACATTATGTTAAATTAGAGGCTTTTTGTAAATAAATAGGCAGGTTTTCTTCTGAGAAGGAGATAAGCTTTAGAAGAGGATGAAATCTATCTCTTTTGCACTCCTGTTTGTTACAAAGCTGTTTTTGCATGATGTCCCTGGCTCCATCTAGGGTGTGTCTGCCATGATCTTATGACAATTTACACTTTCCACAGTTTATGTGATGGTTTCCCTGCTCTTCAATGATTTCAATGTGTTGCTAGAAGGGTAACAAATCAGAATAAGTATAGCTTCACAATATTTTTAAAACCACCATTTATAATCTATTTCACAATGAATAATTATGTGGGAGACAGCCTGTTTAATAGAAAAGGAAAGAGTAATTCAAGATATCAATTAGTAACTGAATGCAATCCAGCCACTTACATATCATTGATGTTGTCTTGGTCTCTACACGTAGAAAACTAGCCAGATTCTTTGAATCCCATACCCTCACAATTGAAATGATAAAAGAACCCATACACAATTTCCATGAAGTAAAGAGAAAAATACCAAAACCATGATATTTGCCCATTTATTTTACTTACGGTCTCAAATAATTGCTTATTCACCGACTGTTAAAGGGTTTTTTATGAAGTTGAAGATAGTCTGAAAATTACTCGAATAGAAAGCTCTCGTCAGGCTGACACAAAGAGTACAAGCAAAATAATGATCTTTAAGTAATTATAGATTAAGATGATAACTTTAGACATATGAATTTAAAGTTGCAGGTGTTTTTAGATAATTGAATGAGTAACTCAACTGCAACAGGATAAAAGGATGCGGAAGATTACATTATTATTATTTACGATGGTTTCGTGATGAGATTCTCTTTTTCTGGGAAACTGTATAAAATGTAGACAAATGTTGACACTGGGAATCTGCTTGTATTTTATTTTGACAGCATTTTGTCATTTCTACTTTAATAGGTTTAGGAAATCTCCTGAGACTTATGGATTCTGAATATACTAGTATGAAAAACTTATTTGCAAGCAAAATACTTGACACAGTGAACTAGGTAGCATATATGCAAAATTCAAAAAAACTAAATTGTGTCTACTGTAGTCTTTTATAAATATTTATGATGCTAATTACAGAAATTTGTCCTAGTTCGCCAGGGAGTGGGCTAACCCAATCTCATTAGAAGAACTGAAAATTCAGCAGGCAGACTCTTTTTACATCTATAAGCTAAGACTGAAATCATATTTCAAATAGTTTAGCACCCTTATGTACATGATCTGAACATTTTAAATAAAGTGAAAATATAATCTAAAGGCATAAAAGCACATGTAAATAGTCATTCTGAAAAACTTAAAATACATACTAGTCATTTCAATGATCCTTGATCAAGGAACAGTCACAATGTTTCCTCTCTGCTTCTTGTTTACATTAAATTATCTTTGCATTGGTACCAATATATTTCTTCTGACAATTAGTTAATTTTGAGTTATATCAATATTTAAAGAAATTATTGAATTTCTTATCAGAAATATATCCAAATGCTTTGAAGATCATCATCAATAAAACAAAAATATTCCCCAAGAGAGAAAACATTTGCAACTCCTATGTCTGATAAGAAATTTGTGTAAAGAATCAAGAACTATTACAGTTCAATAATGAAAGGTAAATCACAGTTTAAAAATGAGAAATGATATAAAGACATGTTATTCAAACAGCTTTGCAATTTCTCAAATGTTAGAGTAATAATTAGCCTATGTCCAATAATTCTACTCCTAGGTACATACACTGTGTAAAATGAAAAGATAAATTCAACAAAATCATATACATGAATATTCATAGCAGCACTGCTTATAGTAGGAATAGACTGGAAACACAGCAAATACCCATCAGCTGAAACATGTATTACAAGGGGAAATCATCCATTAATAAAAAGGAATGAGTTACTGAGATATGTTAGAACACGAATAAACACCAAAAACATTATACTAAGTAAAAGAAGCCAGTTGCAAAAGACCACATATTGTTTGAGTTCATTGCTATGAAACGTCCAGGATGGAAATCCACAGAGACAGAAACCAGATTAGTATTTGCTTAGGGTTAGGCATAGAGCTGAATGCAGAATGACTGCTAGTAGGTTCAGGGTTTCTTCCTGTGAGGATGGCTATGTCCTAAAATTAGATCATGATGAATTTATGTGAATTTGTTAATATAGAAAAAACAGTGAATTAAATACTTAAATATGTGAACTTCTGACATATAAATTTTCCCAATTAAGATGTATTTTTTCTTTCTGCATTTGTGCAAGCCTCACCCTAGATTCCTTGGCTGCTAATTTTTTTATCGCTTTTGTCATATTTTTCATGTACTTTTATTTATCAAATGGAAGTCACCCAAAACTTGCTGATGGATGAAAATCCACGCTTATCAGTAAAACTTAATAGAAAAATATATACAGAAGAAACCCAAACACTATAAGGAAGATCAATTTGAGGACTTCATGTTGCCATGAAAGTAATCATTTTCCAGATACATTTTAAACTAGTAGCCAGTCTTTTATATTTACCATGACTAAATGTTTTTAATGTGTGTGATTTAGGAAAGAATATTAAATCTAGTTTCAGGGTTTCAAATATATAGGAAGAATACTTATTGTAAGGTTGAAATATAAGGCTAAAACTAAGCTTAATTATTAGGGAGACTAAGGAAAAGACCCTCGAATATCTGAAAGCCCTCTTTAAAATACTCATCAGCTGAAGAACAAAAATTCAGTTTAGATTTTTCTTGGGGGAGAGAGAATAGAACTAAAAGAAAAAAACAAATGGAACTAAAGAAACAAAATATGACATGATTTATTTTTCTAACTTCCACACAGTAAAAGCAATTTGAGATGATTTTTCCATGAAATAAAATAACTACTTTACCATTAATCATGAGATGCATACTCTAGGCTAGGTAGCACAGAGATTTAAAACATATTTCTAGAATCAGGTCACCTAGGTTGGAATCTATTTTCCTAACAACAGTAACTTGAAGTAATTAGTTTGTCTATTCCACATATAAATATCACAGAGTGGTATCTTTAAGTGGCTGTTATTATGATGTGATATGTTTAGGCCATTATCTCTGTCTCTTCCTAGCTAGCACTTTTACAATAGGAAAATGACTTAACCTCACTGATTTACTAAGCGGTAGGCACTACTGTGACTGAGATTTCTTCTAGCTCTCAAATTTGATGTCATCATTTATTTTTTATTTTTTTAAAGGAAAAATGCAGGCAGGAATGAAGCCAAGTAGGCAGGAAGGCAGGAAGATAGAGTTGGAAGAGGCACCTTTATTTTATGTGTATTTAATTGTACTTGTACACACAGGTCTCTTCCCCCTGGACCCAGGACTCAAACCCAAGGATATGTGGCTTGTGCCCTTCAGAGGTAACTGACTTAACCGCTGCTCCACCAGGATGTGCCATCTTGTTAATTTTTAATTTAGAATTTAGTTATAGCAGTTTGATCTGCAAATGGTCCACCTACAAGCAATCAAGATTATATCTCAGAATTTTGTTCTTGCTACTGCAGTGGTCAGAGCATCCTCTTTTAGGCCCCCAATGAGAAGAATGACCGGTGGTAAATTTTTTTAAAAAATCAAACAGTCTTTCTGTAGTGGCTTTTTTATGTGTCGACTTGACTTCCTATAAGGATTGCAGGGAGTATAGCAGCCGTGTTGTAGCAAACACAGATTTTGTTACAGGTTCTCAGTCTAAGTGCTAACCGAGATGCTGCTGCGAGAGTATTATGCAGAAGTACCAAATTTCTAATCAGTTGGCTTTAAATAAGAGACACTATTCGGTAATCTGACTCAATCAGGAGAATCAGGAGAAGCCCTTTAAAGGAAGATTCAGGCAATTCCCTGAGCTATACTCTAACAACTGTTGCCCAACAATTTGTTTTCCCTGTATAGGGAAATCTTTTCCTGATGCTATGAAGACAACTCTTTAGTGCCCATGGAGATTACAGTTTGTGATCTCTCCTTTGTGACTTCTTCCCCTAAGGGTTTCAGATTTATACCACCAGGCGCCACCAACATTCACACCAAGACCTTGCAATCTCTCTTTCTATCTTTTTCATTGTATCTGTCTCCATCTTTCTCCATAGACAGAGAGAGAGAGAGAGAGAGAGAGGGGTAGATGGATGGATGGATGGATGGATGAATGGATGGATGGATGGATGCATGGATGCATGGATGGATGGATGCATGGATGAATGGAATATAGTTATAGATAAAAAAAGATATACTGACTTATTTATTAATTTATTTTTTACTTAAAACATTTCTAAGGTGACTGGAAATGGTTCTATTTCACCCAGTTTCCCAACTGATCTGATCATGGCAAACATCTATTTCACAGCAAAACAAAGAAAGCCCCAGACTTAGTCTGTTGTGGCATCACAGCTAATAAAATTCAAACCGAGATTCTAAGAGAAGATACACTAACAAATAATACCAAAGAACAGACACTAATAAGTAAACTTACGGATATGACTAAGTCTCCTTATAAATTTAAATTTCTACCCTTGGCTAAATATCCTTCGTCTTTCTAGACAATATGGTTCTTGGAGCAGGTGTGAGCAGGGGGAAGTTGAGGTCTTATATACAGTTGGAGTAAGACATTTACAGTAAAGAAGGATCTACTGCTTTTTCTATCAGGAAAATGTTCTGTCAGGAACAGAAGAGCAACAAAAAAATCTCACACAGCAAATTTCTTAGAGGACCACAAATGCTAAGACATGAATATTATTCAAATGTCTTTTCAGTTCTGGTGCACTACATGAGTGTCTAACTGATTTGTCTGTGGAATTTTCTAACTCATTACTAGTATGCATAAAGAAAATGACAAAACTGAAAGGGTATACTTTTTTATCTAAAGAACAATTCCTAGTTGTTATGATCCCTGTGCTAAACAGATATCTTGTTCATGTCTATATACTTAGCTATTTTTATTGTTTTTTTTTAATATCCTGATACCTCAAATTTACTATTTACATTTTTAGATTATCATCATTTTTAAGAGAGGAAGGAAGGGATGGGGAGAAGAAGCATTTTGGGGGAATAAGGAAGGAAGGAAGAAAGGAAAAGGTGGAAGGAAGAAAGGAAAAGATGGGAGGAATGAAGGAAAGAGAGGAAGCACTTTTATGTATTTTTATTTTCAGTTGTTTCCCTTAGGCTCTGGGTCTTGAACCTGGGTCCTTCAACTTTACATGGTCTACACACTCGTTGTTAGCTAATTACCTAAGGCACCAGGCACCATATATTCAGTTGTAATGTTTTCTTGGTCATAGATTACACTGGTACAAAAACTATCAGAACTATCATATCTAGACATCTGATCTCTGAGGGTGGGAAAATGGGACTGATGTGTTTGCATATACAACAGCCAGTCATTTTTTTAAATAGTGACCTGTTAATAGCTAGTTTGGAATCTCTATTCATTATCTGTATTATACAAAGTTCCTATGATTTAAGTTGATTATTGCATTTAACCCAATGGAACCAGGCTATAAATAATGTATTATTATTATTATTTATTATTTTTATTATTTAGCATTACTACATTTAAGGCACAGAGATCCATTTAAGGAATTCCCTGATATAACATTAGTTGACTATATTTACACCCTCAAATTATCATAAAAATCAAGCAGACTATATTCTGATATTTTACTGAAATTATAGTAAGAAGTTTTAATAGTAGATATACCTGCTTAACACATTTTAAGTATACAATGCTATATTAACTATGAGAATAATGTCATACATCAGATTTCTAAAACATATTCATCTTGCATGGCTGAAATTTTATATTTTTTGAGCAGCAATTTCCTTAGCCCCTCCCTGCCATCTACCAGCTCCTGGCAATTTTCATTCTTACTATGACTCTCTGGTTCTAATATTTGACTATTATAGATAGCTCAATATAAGGAATTATGCAGTATTTGTCTTTCTGTGATTTGATTGTTTCACTAAACATAGTATCTTCTCGGTCAAACTCTATTGTAACAGATGGCAAAATTTCCTTCCTTTTTAAGGCCAAATAATGTTCTACTACAGATACATATATATATATATATTATACATATGTGTATAGACATACATATAAACATATATGTAGAAAGAATATATGCTGTTTTCTTTATTCATCTATAAATAGATGGACATATAGGTTGCTTTTATGTCTTAGCTGTTATGAATAAAACTGCAACGAGCATAGGAATTATTAAAATATCTGAGATCCTGATTTCTATTCTTTCAGTAAATATCTAAGAGTAAAACTACTAAATCATAAGACAATCCTATTTTCAATTTTATGAGGAAGCTCCATGCTGTATTCCATAGCAACTGTACCATTTTACATTTCCGTCAACAGTGTGTCAGTGCGCCAACGTCTCTACTTACTTGCCAACACTGATTTTACTTTTAATAATGTCATCCTACAGGTATGGACATGTTAACAATATTAAGTCTTCTAATCCATAACCCTGAGATGTCTTCCCATTTATTTGTGATTCCTTTAATTTTTCATCAATGTTTTATAGTTGGCAATAGACAGATATTTTATAGTCTTAGTGAAGTTTATTCCTAAATATTTCATTCTCTTTGATATGATTGCAATGGAAAAAAGAAATAAAAGTCCTCAAAATCAGAGGGGAAGAAATAAAATGTCTGTGTGAAGATGATATGATCTGATATGTATAAAACCCTAAAGACTCCACACACACATAAAAACATTCTAGAACTGATTTTTAAAATTGACAGTAAAATTGCATAACACAAAGTCTGCATGCAAAAATCAGTTGCTTTTTCATACACTAAGAATGAGCTGTCGAAAAAGAAAATTAGGAAACAATCTCTCGCACTTTTAATTGTTTATATGAATCATGTTTAGAGCACGTGGAAGAGTTTTCAGTGGGGATTATTGTGGAAAATATGAGTCTAAAAGTTGCCTATAGAAAATTATTTTGTTTGTAAGCAAGAAAAACACCTTGAATCTTCACTCATAACTTATGGGAATCAGGAGACTGTTCAGAGAAGAGCCTCAAAGATGACTTAAAAGTGGAATATAAGTCATTTTAGAGGTTAAAGGGACAGCAATTGTTTAGACTAGAGGAAGATTGCTTAGTACAGTCTACAAATACGTGAGGATATTTTATACTGAGAATGGTGACCTGCTTTCCTTTTTTTATCCCCTGAAGATAGAAAATAGATTAATCCTGAATGAGATTAAGATATATAAAACTGTGTTGATATTGACCATTGCTTATCATTGAAATCATTCAGCTGCAGATTCTCCTTCTTTGCAGGTTTATTATAAGTAAATAGTTTGGGTTCAACATGGAGACAAGGCAATTAAATTTGATCTCTGATGACCCCTATTAAAGTCCATTAATAAAAAACAACAGTACCAATGAACTTTTAAAGAAATCACATATCTCTTCAAAATAACTTACAAATTGACTGTCACTGACAAGTTACTGCCAGGTATCTCAAGATATTGAGGGACATTATTTGTTAACATACTTGAATGAAGCTAAAGCTTATGAACTTGTTATTTACTACAGATTCAGTTTTGGAAAGTTCTAAAAAAACATTTTTAAGTCATATATATATACACACATTTAAGATATTATACAAATATCACTTCACATATTATGAAAAACATCACAATTCTATATATTTTTTAAATATTTTTCAAAATTTGAGTCTGATCATTAAAAGTATAATAAATGCTGTTAGAAAATAACCCAGTGATTTGAGGGATTGCAAAGAGATATGATTTTTATTCTTGAGAATTTAAAATCTAAGAGTAAAAGAGATTAAATACTTCATTGCAACCTGCTATTAAAAAATTACTAGAAACAAACACAGAGCTGAAGATGTACATAAGATGGAAATATAGACTGCTTGGGAAAATAATATTTGAACTGTGTTTCAAAGAATAAGCAAGAGTTTGGAAGTATTCAACAAGTGGTGCTGAGAAAATTGGACAGCCAATTGCAAAAAAAAAAAAAAAAGCTAGATTTGTTAACATCATACACAAAAATTATCTCAAAATGGATCAAAGAATTGGATGTAAGAACCGAAACCATAAAACATATAAGGGAAAAAAATGCTCCATGACATCAATCTCAGAGATGTCTGTGAAAATGACAACGATGGGAAAGAAGACTAAGCTAAACAATTGGAACGACATCAAAAGAAATACAAATATAATACAAAAAGTTTATCAGACACAGAAGAAAGGAAGAGCATGGGTATGTTGAGCAGAGAAAATCTCAAGATGCTGGGGAAAGAGAAGATGGTATACCAAAGATAATGAAGAGCTGATTATGCCTAGAAGGTAAAATGATCAAAGAGGGGCACCAGAAACTCGGTTAGAGTCAGACAGTATGGATGTTAAGTAAGGTATTTGGCTCCTTAAGCCATTCAGTGGAAATTCTTGGACAAAACAGTTTCCTTGGTCTCAACCCTTAAAGATTAATGTGAGAAAATGATTTTACTGCAGATCTCACAGGGATCAGTTTGAGAACCAGAGAGCAAGACAAAGGAGAACTAATATTCACTGAAATTAGTTCATGGTGTCTTTGTGACCTGAGGAACCTAATGAATTCTTCCAGAATTTTTGTGAGTAAGGTCAATTACATCACATCCTTTTATCCATAAATGACTTCACAGAGTGAGCAAGGAGACTCGAATGCCAAACGTTCTCCTAGGCTGAATAAGAAAATGGTCAAATATACAAAAGCCTCCCATCTATATTTATTGCACAGTGCTCTGGAAAATGGCTGTCTATTTTTCAGTTCCAAAGAAACAGGAGACATACCTGGGCAGAGAAAATACAGCTGATTAATTTACATGCACAGCTGCCTTCCAGGCTGACTGTCATTACTTGACAGGATGGAGCAGTTTGACTTTCCAAACATGAATATTTCATAGCAAAATTGCAACTCGACCAATAAGGGGAAGGAAGTTGGTGAGGTGAGCAGTGAGAGATGTTTACAGCCATGTTGCCACAGATAAATACCCCGAAGTCTAAAGCTAGCTGAGTGACAAGGCTTTTCAGAAAAGAGACGGAAGACAAGAGACTCAACAAATCATTAGATATAAGAGTTCGAAATCACTGATTTTCTTTAACTTTTAAAAAGTGATGCCAACCATTGTTAGTAACAGGGCTTATATGTTAAAAGAAACTGAAAGCTGCATGATCTAGGAGTTAATTCGATTTTATGGATTTGGGAAACAATGAACCTCAGGAATGGAGATCACTCATCTGTTAAACTTGTGTAAGAACAGGGACCAATGAAAGGTTAGGAATTAGTCATTACAGGGACGTGTCTGTCAATAGAAACGTGAAGTATTTTGCCTCTAGGGTAAACTTTTTGTCATATACCTTATAAAGCCAACATTATTATCTCTCTGTACTCATACCTAATTGGTATAATAATAATAATAATAATAATAATAATAATAATAATAATAATAATAATAATAATAATAAAAACTTTTAAACCCTTGCTGGGATTTTTAAAAAGTCTTCTTATAAATATGCAAACTTAATGAGTAAGGAGAGACCAGTTTAGGCAGGTCCTTTGCATTAATTTGAGAGAAAATATACCTTGAAAGAGAAAGACCAAAATGCCTGAATCGAATTGTAGGAGAGAGGAGTTTCAAATTTTCTGCCCTTTTATTTGCAATTTTATAATCTTGAAGAATTTTGAAATTCATGAAATATTATGATTCCTATATAATTTGTATACAAAAAGTCATTTATTAGATGATTATACATATTGTATACTAGACAATACTCTTGGTTTTTGGCATGTATTGTGAGAAATATATGGAAAAATACAAAAGGAGGTAACTATCAAGTTTCAAACTTTTTATATATCTAAATAAGTGAATCTTTTTGAATATAAATACACAGGAGAAAATATATGATTACACAAGCCACATTATAAATGTCTATCTGTCTATCATTCTACATGTTTTATTTTTAGTGTGATCATTGGCACAATAAATCCAAAACATTTAAATAAAACATATGTACATTCTTATACTTACTTATTTTCTAACTCTCTTCTGATTTCAAATCATGGAAGATGTTACTCTAGCTACAAACTATACTTTGAAATTATTATTCTAAATCAGTGAAGGTGTCTCTTGCTTTAAATTTTCAGAGGAATTATCTGAATTCATTGATTTTCTACATTTGGGGTACAACAAATTTATATGTGTACATAATCCTCTGAAAGAGAAAAAATATTTTCAGTGGTATGACACAAAATAACATCTGTTTCCTTGTGTGATCATTATTCAATACATGACAACCTAATTCTTGTGAGCACACTACCATTTAAAACAATAATGCCTTCCTTTGAAAGATACAGGGAAGAGCAGCAAATCAGATTTCTGAATTTGAATTATAAATATTGGTCATTTTATTTCATTATCTGGATTAATATTGATCAAATTTATATTCAAAAACATTTAGTTGGCTATATTATATAGAATTTGAACCTTTAGTATATTTTATTAGTATTGAAGACTGGAGGATGCCTTCCTTCAGCAAAATTACTGTATCATGAAAAGAATAGGCAATTGAAAAGATATTACTTCTTGTTAGAATTAGGGATGAAATAAGTTCTAGATAGGTAAGTAAATTAAAACTATGTCCGGTAGCATTCTAGTTAAGCCATTTTCTACGAAGCATTTTTCTAATGAATAATCAAGAAGCAGCTGGTTTGCATTAACTGAATGTAGGATTTATGGACCTTGAACAGCAGACACCCCTTTGGCATTCAGGTCTATACAGCTTGTAAATAGCAGGGTAGATAAGATTCCAAAGAATGAATTAAATTATCTTGAACAGGTTCCAGATTACTCATACCTGCTGTTACCGATTTCTTTATCCATGACCTCAAACTGCAAATGGACACCCTGATTTATTAGCAAAGCCTTTTTTGTGCAAGCCTTACTCAAAAGTATCACATATAGAGAATATCATCATCACCCTTGTTATTAAGGATATATCATTAAGTGGAATCTTTTGATTTAGAACTATCTCAAAAAGGTCCTAATTTCATAAAGGCAGAACGAGAGAATTTACCCCTTTTTTATTTAAACAAATTGATAATTACTTTAAATGTATAACAGGACTGGATGGACTTAAGTTTGCTAAAATTAAAGTTTTCAATATGTCAGTTATATTATATGTCCTTACGCCGTTCCCATCTTGTCCCCCTGTCCCCTACAGAGGAAAATTATCCTCCTCATCAGAGAAGAGAGATAATCAGCTCTGTCTGACTATAGAGATTGAGTAAGAAAAAAAAAAAAAAATCCTAGGTCCTTTTTGTGTTTGGACCATGGCTATTTGTAAACTGGTTAATGTGTCCCTAAAAAATCAAATATTGACTGTGTTCATTTTATTATATGGGGGATAGCAGTCAGATCTAGTGCTCAATTGATTTGCGTAAACTGTGGTCTAAAAGCTGCCCCTTTGTTTTCATCACTAACTCTTGAATATTCCTAGAAATATATGCTACACAAAACAGCAGTGTTAAGATCTACGCCTCCCCCAAAGAGTTTTCAAATGGGGTTGACAAGAAACAGACTTCAGTTACTTTTTCCCAAGTCATAACTAGCTACTACATTTGACTAGCAATGCTATAAGTGGTGTGGATTCTTACTTCTACTGGAGGTATGATCATCTTGAACAACTTAGTGACTTTACTCTTGTTGATGGAGATAGCTGGAGAGAGATTTCAGAGAGAATTATACTGTCTTAGTAATCAGAGTTTCTCTGCCATTTTGCACTTTGCAATTCTGGGTCTTATACCCTCTTGGTGATTTACTGACTGGAGAATTCACTTTCAATATCAGTGCCTTTGAAGAATGACTCTTCCCTTCATCAGTTCTTCTGTCCAGTTCTGTGGTAATACACACAGCAGTTTCTGGCAATTTTTTTTGTGACTATGGCTATTTGAGGGGTATAATTACATATCTTAGAAAAAAAATACGTATGTATTTCTGGTATGAATGTTTGTTTATAGCAAATCCCTATCCTTAGAAATTTTCCTCCTGGAAATGATATAAAAACAATAAAGATCTTAATTACACACCCCACTATCAATGAAACTCGGAGAGAAATATACTATACACATAGCAAATATACGTGTATTGACTATGTATAAGTCAGTGAGATTTGACAGAAACTTCCCAAGAGGAAGAAAAAATGGGATAGAAAGAGACCCAGGAATGGAAGTTCTTCAAAGGCATTAAAAAAATATATTCCTAAAGGTGAGATGTTCAGTCAGTAGTGTGAGAGTTATATATACTCTGAATGCAGCTAGCAGCAGAAGTTTCCAGGTCAGGGTTTAGAAAGGAAGTAAAAGCTAAATTATATATCAAAACCTATGCTTGCCCCAAAGGAAAATAAGATATAAAGTTAAAACAGATAAATATAATATTCCAAGTATCTGGACCTCTGCCTGGTGTAGTAATCAATGTTGGATTAATGTGTGACTCAAATGGAAAATCTGTCAGACAATGGTTTGTAAAAAGTAGAAATATCTTTTGCACGTAAAAATGTTTAACCACTAGTCATAGTAAGATAAATGATTCTGATTTTATGTATTAGATTGGCAAAAGTTCCAATACTTGATAAGACTTCCTGTTGAGAAGTTATGAGGAAATAGTTATTATCATATTGATGACAGGCATATAATATGTGTAGATTTATGGAGAGCAAGTTGGCAATATCTAGAAAAGTACCAAAAAACCTAGAACCTTTGACATAGCAATTCCAATTTGAGGAGTGGCCTAGACACTACTCACCTGCATAATGGAATATGTACAAGGTTAGTCATTGTAGAATTAGTCGATGTAACATAATGTAGAAATAAAATTCCTATTGATAGAGGATAAGTCTGGTTAAATTATAGTGCATCCATCCAATGGGACTATGACACAATTATAGAAAGAGTTAGAGAATTCCCCTAAGAAACTCAGGATGTATGATTAAATGAAATAAGTCAAGGTCGTTTTTATATTACATATTTTGTGTTAATTTGTAGAAAATAAGAAAATTTCTATTATTTGTATACACAAAAAGAAATTCTGGAAGCACCCACAGAAGCTAATTTTAGTGATGGAAGTAGATAATAAAGACAAGAAGATGATTCGGGAAAGATAGAATATACATGGCTTTTTGTAGCTTAAAATTTTTGTACCATGCAGAGGTATTTTCTATCAAATATTTAATTTTAATTAAGAAATTATGAAAAAGTTTAACAAGTGAAATCAAGTAGTGATATCCAGATTCATTGAAAATCACAATCTCAGATTTATAGCAACAGAAAAATTCATTCATTCAACAAGTGTTTTTTGACTTACAACCACTGTTCAAGATGCAAGAGATACCAGTCTGAATAGAACAAAAATAGGCAAGATAGCTAATCTCCTGGAACTTCCATTTCATGTAAGGCAGGTAGACATGAGTAGCTAAAAATATAAAAACCACAGATTCAGATGGTATTAAGTGTCTTTAGTAAAATAAACTTACCATATGCTACTGACAGTGATGTGAGAAACTGCGGATAGAGAGGTCCTGGGAAAGCCTCTTTAAGACTGAGATTGGAGGATGTGAAAGTTGATTTATGACTTAAATGACAAAAAAGAGGTAGGCATGCATGTATCAAAAGGACAAGCATTCCATTCAGAAACCAGCGGAAGCTAAAGGTAAGAGTGAGAATAAACAATGCATTTGAGGACAGAAAAAAATACCGTGTGAATACAGAGAAACGAACAAGGACTTGAGTGGTATGAACTAAGCACACATGAGGACCAGTATCAGAGCCAGGTAGAGCTTCGATGGTCAAGGTGTGAAGTGTGCATTTGATGTGGGTTGAGAAGCTAATGGATTTTTCACAGGATCCAATCATGTGGTCTGACCTATGCAGAGAAAGTACTTGATTCTCCTGTCTTGCTCCATATTTTAAGGGGGAAGGGTTGAAGCACAATGGACTCATAGGAAACTCAGTTTTCTGTGTGTTCAAATTTCAGGAGCAAAGTTGACACAGGAACTAAGTAAACGGCCTGAAATACAATCATTCATGAGCAAGAATAATAAATCTAGACGAGATATCAAACAGAATTCATCTTATATACATGCCACCTTCTGGAAATGGGAAAGGAAAGATTGGAAAAAGATGACAGGTTAACATGTACATAGTAACAAAAATTCTGTATAACTGAAAGGAACAAATATGAAGTGGTATGCTTGGAAAACATTTGCATCAAATGTGATTTCTGAAGTGTTTATATGTGATTAGTAGTGATTCTATAATAAGGTTTTTCTCTACATTTTAAAGGTTATAAATCAATAGATAAACAAGGGCATGAAGACATGGGAAATATCAGTTATTAAAGAAATAGAACACAAACATTTCTCAGGACATCATTGCATTCTTCATCCATGGGTTTAACAATTTTGCTTAAGTAAAAACATTCAAAGTTTATGAGATTGTGGTGAAACTAATACAATTGAACACAGCTGTTTGCTTTGTAATAAACAGTATGTAGCAAAAGACAGCATGTTTATACAATTTGACTCAGTAATTCCACCTTTGGGAATGTGTATCTGAAGACTGTCATTCCACACAAGAAAACTACTTATACACAGAACCAGATTCTCCATGCAATACCATTTAACTTGAGAAACTAAAGAAAATGAACAGTCATATATACAGAAGTGATTAAAATAAAGACACTATAAAAAGATCGGAAAATATTTAAAAACTACTATCATTAAAAGTCATCTATGGAAATACATGGGGATGTGGATAATATAGCAGGATTTCAACAAAATATTAAATAGTATATGTACTCTTTTAACCTGTCTCATTCTCACAATCAGTTGGTGAATTTTTGTGTTTATTTTTAATTTCCTTTTTTTATTTGTAAGATGTCAAATTTCAGAGAGCAAGATTTCTAGTGTATTCCCTTTCAGTATTTATCCAGTATTTATGTTGGCACAAACTTTAAGAGGTGTCTGTGAATTAGAAGGGTATCATTATTGATGAATTTTAACTTGAGATAAGCCTTATTGAGAAACATGGTGTAGAGTTCTGATGAGGATTCCATGAGTTCAAGATAGAGGGTTAGCCAGACAAGCAGAAGATTGGAGCTGGAATTGACAACAGCGAAATGGTTGCAGCAGAGTTACGTTTAAGTATGAAAAGTAGATAGGTTTCTGTTGAGGCCACGAGTCCTGAAATGTGTATATACTCAGAATATAAGACAAATTTTTTTATTAGAAAGGAAGGAAGGAAGGGTAGGGACAGGAGGAAGTAAGGAGGGAAGGAAGGAAGGAAGGGAGGGAGGAAGGGAGGAAAGGAGGAAGGGAGGGAGGAAAGGAGGAAGGGAGGGGAGGAAGGTGGAGAGGGAGGGGGGAAAAGAGAAGAAGGAAGGTGAGGGAGAGAAGGAGGAAGGAAGGACAGGTCTTTATTTATTTTGGTTCTTCATCCCAACCCCAGGTCCTGAACCTGGGTCCTTTGACTTTATATGGTTTGCATACCAGCATCTCAGTGACTGAAGTCACATGGACACACCCAAAGAAAATATTAACATTTTAATGCCTGTCCTAATCCGCCAGGGTAGGTATGTATACAAGCCTTAGAGAAGATTCATTAAACTGAATAGTTTTGGGGTGGTTTTGAAGAACATAACTGAAGTTCTTTTCCACTCAAAACCCTTTGGAATATACATAGAAACTACTTATTTTTTTTCCTCTTTCTTTACCTTCTAGATTTATCTAGTCTAGTCAAACCTCTCACCTCATGGCACTAGTGTCTATCAATAAGTAAAAAAATTCATAACATTCTAGTAATAGTTGCATTATTCTACCCAGTTATAATGAGAAATTTGAATTGACCCCCTGGAATTCAAATCTTATACTGAAGAAAGGGAACCCTATACTGCCCTGTTGGTGGAAATGTAGATTGGTATAGACACTATGAAAAGCAGTATGGCGATTCCTTCAAAAACTGAAAATGGAATTATTGTGTGATCTGGAATCTCACCTCTGGGCATATATACAATGAAATGAAAATGGAGTCTCAAAGAGAATTCTGTATTCCCATATTCATTGCAGCCTTATTCACAGGAAACAAGATAGGAACGCCATCTAAGTGTTAATGGATAAATAGATGCAAATGCTGTGATACACATATAGATTTAACACACGCACAAACGCTTGATTATTATTAAGCCATAAGAGAGAAAACACTGTTGTCTGTGAGAACTGAGTAAATAAATCAAGCAACAATAGACACATGTTGTATGACACACTTGTATGTAAAACCCAGAGAAGTCAAACTCGTGAACCAGAGACTAGAATGGCTGCTATGAGGGGCTGGATGTTGGGGAATTGGGAGTGTGAGACAAACTGCCGGCTACTAATTGAAGAGATTCTGGGGATTGAATGTACAGCTTAGAAATGACAGTAAATGACATGCATTACACACTTGAAAGTTGTTAAACAGAGTGGATCTTAAAAACTCTACACACACACACACACACACACACACACACACACACACACACACTCACACACAGTAATTATGTGACATGATGCAATTAGATAACCTTCTGGTGGAAATTATTTTGCAATATATCAAATCAATACATTGTACAACTTTCACATACACCATGTTACATGTCAATTGTATCTCAGGGAAGCTAAGGGATCCCTAAAGGGAAGTTTAAGACAAGGAGTGAGCAAGTTAAAGGGATCTCACTTTGTAGCCTTTCTCAAAACTTCCTCTAATCACACCACCACACATAACCTGCTCTCAAAAATATTCTTATTCCAGGTGGAAGCCTTCCATTATAGGGATTTAGGCACTCGAGGAAGCACAGTAACTTTCAGACAAAGGAATGAGTGTGATTCCTGTCCTCCTGAGATCATGAAGACTCTGCACATTCCTCTCTGCAGAGCTCTGCCTTCTGGGGCGCGGAGGCACGTTAGAACTCGATTCCTGCAAAGATTCACTTGAGTCCCAAGAGGACATGGAACAAAGACTCTCCTTCACTGCCTTATCTGCAGAGTATAATTTCTAGCAGAGAAAACCTAAAGGAGCAACATAAAAATCATGCCACTTAAAAGAATGGCAGAGTATTGAAGGAATGTGTTCCTTGTTTTGAAATGATGTATAGAAGCTGGTGATTTGTACTGAAGAATTCATAAACCCACTCAGTTTTATGGACAGAGTGCGAAAGGAGAAAGTAATGTGTAAAGGTTTCATTTCAGTATCTGCTAGAATTTTCTAACAACAACCAATAGAGCATTAAATATATATATGTATACATATTCAATGTCTTAGTCTGCTATCATTTACTTTATTATTTAGTATGTTCAAGGGAACATACATTTTACTATAATGGAAACATTAATTTTGCATATTATTTTCTGCACTGAAAGCACACATGAGAACAGCAATAAAGATACTGCATTGAATCTCATGTACTGATGGGCATTTTTTTGTCTTAGCCTGGGATCTCCAGAAATCAGGTCCTGAACAAACTCTTATATGCTGCTACTGTTTTAGGAAAAGCAATCCCAGAGCGCCAACTTGAAGAGGGGAATGGAGTAGAGGAAAAGGAGAGTCAGTTACAAGACCATGTGACCAGGTTGATGGCTACTGATTGCTTCATCTCACAAAAGTACTAAGAAGCCACACACACTGCCTCTCAAAACTGTCTGGCCAGAGGGAAAAAGTGAGAGGACTATATCCTCCAATTCTCATCTCCCGCCTGTCAAATGCCTGTCCTCAGGGAAGAGGGGGATGACCCCTACTTTCGGACTGCAGGTGAACGCACCTCTGGAATCCAAAGGTTACTCCCATGACAGGAGACAAGAGATGCAGGACACAGACATGAGGCCAGAAACCATCAGACTGCACCCGTGGAAGACTGCTGGAGGCCACACAGCACTGCCAGCCACAAGCAGTGCCTGGAACCAGGAGCAGAGAGGCTAAAACAATGTGAAGTAGTTCATGAGAGAAGAGGTTCTTAAATTGCGGCCGGCATCAGAGGCACTGGAAGGACCTGTGAAAGCCCATATTGCTGAGTAGCTTCTGCTTCTGTAGGTCTGGCACAGAGCCAATGGTGTGCGTTCCCAGCAAGCCTGTAGGTGATTCAGATCACAGCCCACACCATGCTGTGAGAAACACCGCGTGAGCCTGCTTCCAGTGCACACCCAGGAACTCCTGTGATTCCTTTTGCATGTAATCTGTTTCCTGTTCTGCTCTGGTTCTACTGCAGGCTGTCTCTGGTTACCCACCTGAAGGCAATCCAACTATCAGGGGAGGGTCCTGAGGCGAGGCCATCTTCTGAGCACATGCCTCAGGGACGAAAGGTTCATCTCTGGTCAGGAGGGAGAGCTGTGCCAGTCCCGAGGTGTCACTAGAATCCACACACTGCTCTCTTAAACCCTAAACCAAGCACTTCTTTCCTGGAGTAATCTATCTCTTCCTGTCAGCCACACAGTGCGATGTGTTTTAGGAGAAAAAGAGAATAAGGGAAATTCTATAGTAAAAGCATTTTTAAAAATTTACTTTCCATTACTAAGCTCCATTTAACAATTCTTATTTATCAATAGCCAAGACATGGAAATAATCAAAGTGCCTGTCAACAGATCACCAGATGAAGAAGTTGTGGTCTAGATGCTTGATGGAATTCCATACAACTGTTAAAAAAAGATGAAATCATGTTTTCTGCAATGACCTGGATGGAAATGGAGGGGGATCATGTTAAGCAAAATAAGCCAGAAAGGAAAAGAAATAACAGATGGTTTCACTCACATGCAGAATAGAAAGAAACAAAACAGACTAATTTCAACAAAATTCACAGGATGCAAGGTTATAGCTACCTGGGCGGTGGGAGGGTGGAGAGAAGGAAGGAGGGATCAAGGTAGAGGTGAAGGCACTAGGACTCTGGGGGTGGGTGTCGTGTGAAATTCACACAAATTAAAGTGCAATTTCAATATTCTGAAAGGCACACAGTAATGTAAACAAAATAAATAGTAAAACAATTTAAAAATTCTTTGTATCTGTAATTCAGTTTTGAGAACTGTAGGGGAACACTTGAGGATTGAGCTTCAAGTATATCTAGAGTTAAGAAAATTTTATATAAAATATAGTTCACATTCTAGATACATTGCAAAATGCAGAGAATGGGTAGAGATTAGACTCTTCCATTTTTATAAAGAGTATCTGTTAGGAATTCTTTGAGTTCCTTTAAAGCAATTAAGGTAAGTATCACACAAAAATCACAGTCTAGCATCCATTTAGGATTATGTCTGCTAAATAAAAAATGAGGTTCAGAGGTACAGAGAAACATTCCATCACAGTTATTTTACAAGAGATTGCGCTTGCTGACCTTGCAGTTACAGAGGCCCTTAGAGCCGCCCCAAGGGAGCTTCTATTTAATTGAATTAATAATTTAATAATAACTATTAGAGGGTATGTGCAGTCGAAAGTAAAGGATGAAAAGATTCCACAGAAAGCAGGACATTTGGACAACTTCCATTCAGTCATTCAATATTTATTGAACACCTTTTTTACATTAAGAAATTTGCTAAGTACTGCAAAGTGCAAAAATGGTAAAAAAAAAAACAACAAAAAACAAAAAAGCGCTTGCCCTCTAGAAGTTCATGATCTACATGGGAGTGATGAATAAGCTAATAATTCCAATAATTTGTGAAAAGGAGCTTTTTAAAGTGGGGGCACATATGATGGGATTCCTTTCTGAAATGCTATTTCAAAATTATGTCTGTGGGAATGTTCATTTCTGCCATAGGTAAACTTTAATCATAGTAAGTTTATTGTTTAAATCACTTAATAAGGTCAATTTACAACACTGCATTTTACATATACATACAAATACAGTCATATGTCATGAGACACAATTTATAATGTGTATCCACTTGACCTCTTCTGAACATGACCCTGGTCCAGCCTGTCTCATGTCTGACATGTGACTAAAATTACAGTAGAAATACGGTAAAATGGAAGCGAGAAGTGGGGTGAAAATCTGATTCTATATGTCTAAATGCAACTCCCGTCACTTGTTCTCAAGAATTATCTGAGCGTCTGTTTGGAGAAATGCACTGTATGGGGGTTCTGAAGTGACCAGTACACAGATGATTTCTTAGTCACTTCTTCCATAAACTAGAGATCAAGCCATAGATACCGCGAGAGAGACTAAGAAAAAACGTAAACAGGAGACCAAGGATGAAAGGAACAGAGCCCCAGAGGGGACTTATTTTTAGGGACTAATTTGTTAATGAAATAAAAGGCATGTATAAGTCAAAGTAAATATATATATATATGTATATATATATATATATATATATTTGACTCATTAAATATCACATAGCACTAGTTTTTTTAAAGGTAAAATTCATTAAAGTCGTCACCAACTATGATTAACATTATTGGATATGGGATACAGCACATGGGGATGAAGAGAGAAGACAATGTTTTCTCTAGTCTTTTCCTCATCCCTCTGCTTTTCTCTTCTGCGTCCTCCCGCCCGCCACCCTGCCGTCCTTTCTCCTCATTCGCCTTATTAAAAATAAAAGTTTTGGTTTGATCAGATAATAGCCAAGTGCTCTGGGGACACTTGATACTGTGATGCTGTGAAGTGACACCTGAACTGCACCCTCAAGGAGGAGGAGGAGTTTACCAGGGATGAAAGCGGCTGGTGGGGTGGGGGCGGGCAGCGAGGATTTGAACTTGGGACTGATGGGTCTGTGATGCACCATGATCAGCTCTGCTGCCTAAAAATAGCGTCTGTCTTCACGCCACATGCTTTCTCTTCTCCTGATACACTTCTGAAAGCACAGCCAGTTATAGATTTTATTAGTAAGTATTCCTTTTCAACCCTTTGAAATAAAGAGACAGCATCACACTCAAAGTCACTAGACTCAACCTTGTTAACGCTTCTCTGAGGGCCTGGGGGGACCCAGGAAGGTGCCACTGAGAGGAACTCAGGCCATGGACTGGGAACTGGAAAGTTATGACAGAAGCTATATCTTTATTGCACGTTCTTCATTTCAACATTTTCCCCAGGATTTTACCCCTGAAGCCTGAATAGGGAGTCTCTTTTCATCAACTTTCATGCTTGAATACATGTCTCTCATCACCCTGTTGTCAAAGGGAATTCAAAACTCAGTGATAAGACTAAACCAGTTAAAATTTTACCCATGCTTAACGTACACAGAAATGATTGTGATGGGTATAGTTAGGATTCCAATTCGTTTATAATGTTTCTATTAGAACATTCATCTCCAATGTTCAAAAGAACAACCTAGAAATAATTTGGGTTAGGAAAGCCTATGGGTATTTACTTGTGTAAGGAGCTAAAGGATATACATTTTTGTAGAGGTAATGTCACCCCACCAAGGTAGGTTTGTCATATCCTGTGAGACTGGGCAAGGACAGTGTAAGACGAAAGTACCAGTTGAATCTTTTGTTTCTTTGCATTTCACAGTAGATAATGTCAAAAGGTGGATGGCTATTTAAATGTCAGCTTTACTTTTTCTTGATTAGTTCATAGCGCTATTTTGTTTTATAAAGGTCTACCAGAAGGTAATGAAATGATGTTTGATTTCACACTGAGAACAAACTCTGTAAATACTTAGGAAAGAAAGGAAAAAAATGTATAGAAATAGAAGGCCCCCAAGAAATATAAAACTATATTAAATCACATGACAGTTACTATTTTTAATAGTCTGAATTTCAAGGACTGTAAATCCCCACTTAGAAGTTGAGCTATGGTTTTTCTTTTACTATTGAAAATGCATTTGAAGTTTTCTCCAAGAGTCCTCCATTTTTTGTCTGGCTTCCACAACCCAAATCTAACCTCTCCCCTGGCTTCCTCTCTCCCTAATTTTCCTCCAGCCTTCCCATAGTCACCCACTGTCAACTCTTACTGACACCAAAGACACTGTGCTTTTTTCTTAGAAATTTATCCCTAAACCTCCTTTTGTTAAAGATTATATCCTGTTATCTTTCTAAACAACCTTTTGATTTCACTTTTCTCAACGCAGCAAAATAAAACACATTGTAAAAAATACTTTTGTGGAAATGCCAACACTTTTCCATTCTGACAACAATTTAGCTTTCACCTAGAGGGAGGTAGAGTATATTTTGGCTACTGACACTATTGTCGAAGAGAAATCTTTGCTGCAGAGGAAATAAATGCTTCTACTGCCCTATTGGCTTTTGTGTGTGAAGATGAGTGAGGAGGAAACAACACACTTTGACACTGAAAAAGCCTTACTCTCACGATTGAACCCCCGGCACACTGACATTCTATTATGAGGAGAATATGGATTTGAGATTATCAGAACTTAGTGAGAGCTGGCGACTTTCGTGCCCTTGAATGTGGCAGCTCCACCACTTGGAAGGCGATTCAAAGGCACAGAATACCTCAGCAAAGCAAGGAGAGCAAAGGTGACGCAAGGAAAAAGGATTTCTCATGTGCATGTGAAGAAAAATATTATTTATTTCAAAGAGAGCTTGCCTCTGAGAATCACTGGTGCCCTCTCTAAACCTCACATTTAAAACTATATTCATTTTCCAGGAAATAGAAATAAAATATATTAGAAAATATCCCATCCCAGCACCTCTGAACAGTTCCTTGAGGATACACAAAGATTAGGCAGAGACTCGGCCAAGAGCTCTGAATTAAATTGCAGTCCTGTTTCTAGCCAGGAGAAAATAATATAAATCCCCATATGGATCATACAGGAGAACCTTCTGTCTTTCAAATCTCAGATGGAAGGAATGCAGCCACCTACCTGCCTCACCAAAGTTTCCGGAGTTCAGAGAGTGCACCCCACACGCTGGTATTCAGACCTGCATCTTCTCTGGGCCACCTGACTCAGGGGGAGTTGCCTGCAGGACGGGATTTGATCATGCTACCCGTGCCTAGGCTCAGCCATGTTCCACGTCACTTTCGCTTTGTATCAGGGCTTCTTCAAAGCACTGATGTAGGGCAGAGAGTCAGCACGACACACGCACGTGCAGAGCTCAGAAGTACAAGCGCTAACTCCAACCCACATGGGAGGTCTTCAAAGAGACGTAAAGATTGACTTTCTTTATAGGATTTTGTGGACAATTTGATAAACATTAGGTTTCAATGGGCTCAAACTCCCACGGCCACACCATTGAGTAACCTGAGAGGCCACTCTCATGGACTCTTCTTGTTCCCCGTTCACGACGACAGGTGCCTCAGTCATGGCCCCTAGATGTCCCATCATTTTCTAAATAAACACTTATATACAGATATGTAGTTCAGCCTTTGCTTTTGATAGAAAATCCAACTAAATTATAGATGAGGAGATGAGTATAAAATCTTTTTTTTTTTTTCGAGAAAGGGTGTAGGTAAGAATGATGATGAGTAGGCAGGCCGGGAGGCAGGAAGAGAGAGAAGGAAGAAGTATTCATTTATTTTATATAGTGGTTCCTCCTGGTTGTTTGCTCCAGTCTTTAAGTCCTGGGTTGTGAACTCAGGTCCCTAGGATGTACGTGGTCTACAACCACCAGAGGTGACAGACTTAAATGATGAGCCACCAGGGCAAGCTGAGTCTAAATATTAGTCAGAATACTCCTAGTGGTTTTGTAGTAGAATTCTCAGTTTTAAAAATATGCAGAACAACTAAGACTCAGACAGAGGTATATGTTCATCAATAAAAAGAGCGATTACCAATAAACTTGAAGCGGCAATTAATGAAAAATGATAACAATGCATGACAACAGAAGAGAGGGGAATTATAATAAAGAATCAAGGGTCAAATTGAAGACACAGTCAGAAGAAATACACACACACATTACTATCTGCTATCATGTCACTATATCAGTCCTAAACATACCAATCATTGTTTTCAATATTATTTTTCTAAATATTCTAGTAAAAAGTTAAAACTATCCATTTGGATAGCAAAGACATACTCAATATATGCTGCTTAAATGTACAATAGTGGAAAATGACACACCATGAAAATAATAATCAAAGAAAAACTGTAGTGGCTATGTAAATCTCAGAAACAGTATGCTTTGAAATAAAGAATTTTACCGGTACGAAATCAGCTAATTGATATTTAAAGACCATTCAATTCCATAGCAGCAGAATGCTCAGTATTTTCAAGTGGGTGTGAAACATTCAACACAAGAAACCAGCAGCACAGAGTGATATTTGCAGCATTCAAGTTGTACATTATAAAATAAGGTGTCAACATAATTACATTGACTTCTACTTTAATAAACAAGAAAAGCATAAATTAAAAAGCAGAAGGGAAATAATAAAGCTCTGAGCAACATTTTAAATAACAAAGATAAAACCAATGAGAAAACGAAACAAAGAGTTTTAAGATAAATGAAAATGAAGACTCTTGGTAAACATATTACAAAAACACGTAACTTACCGATATCAGGAAGGAAAGAGTATAGCATTGTATCTCCTAAGGGCTTTAATAGATAATAAGGAAACAACACACATACCTTTATGAGAATATACCTGATAACTAAACAAAATGGACAATTCCTTGAAAGATATAAATCACCAAAACACACTTAAAAAGACATTTATATCCCAAGTAGCTGAACATCAATGAAAATAAATATATAGATCTCAGAAACAAACCTTCAAGTTCAGATGCTTTTATGGTCATTTTTACCAAGCATTTGAGGAACACATAATACCAATTATACATAAAATCTTCTATAAAAGAGAATAAGTAATACTTTCCCACCACATTTTATGAGACCACATTATCCAGATAGTAAGAAATGATATTAAAAGAAAACTGCAGACCAATATCCCTTAGGACATAAGCTCAAAATCTTTATCAAAACAAGTCCAACAACATATAAAGACAACAAAACAGTTACTGTCTCATTTAGTGCAGGTAACTATACCACAACTGGAAACCAATCAATACTATGCACGAGCAACTGAAAACTACAACAAACTACCAAAATCTGGGATTATTTTAATAAGATCTAGAAAAAGAATTTGAAAATATTAAAATTTTATTCATGATAAAAATTCTCAGCAAGTTGAGTTCCTACTGTAAGCTAATGAAGTAGATCTATGAAAAAAGCAGTATATATTTTGCTTAATGGTAAAAGAAGAAATTCCTTACCTCCATGATACAGAAGATGAGGATGCTCGATCTGACTGCTTCTGATTAAATTTATACTGGAAGTCCTAGAAAATTCAATTAGAAAAAAAAATGTAGAACATACAGATAGGAAAGCAGAAATGCAACTGTTCTTTTTAACAATAACAAATTATTTACAGAGAAAAATCCCAACAAATCTAGAAAAAGGAACTTGAGCAAGTGAATTTTCCAAGGAGTTTATCATTGTGTCCTAGGGATGCTACTCAAAAAATAAGACACACGATACAAAAGTCAACTGCATTCCTAGATACTAGTATTTCTCTATACCAGTAACTTAAATTTTAAAAACAATACATTTATAATATTTGTTCCATCCAAAAGCATGAAATACTTAGGAATCAGTTTAACAAAATATATGAAGACATGTATACTGAAATTTTTTTAAACATTTGTTGAGAAAAATCAGATAAATGAAGAAACTGACCCACAGTCATCATCAGGAGATTCAATGTTATTAAGATAGTATTTATTGATCTCCAAATTCAAAAAAATTTCAACCAAAATTCTAGGAGTATTTTTGTGTAAATTGAGAGACTGAGCCTAAAATTTTATACTGAAAAGAACGGAATATAGAATATAATAAAAAATTAAAGAATAAAAAAGTTGAAGAACTTATACCACTTGATATTAGTACTAACTATAAAGCAAAGTAATCAATAAATTTAAAAGGTTTAATGTAGAGTATAAAATTAGATGCAAGAGAAGAAGGGGGAAGGTAAGAAAGGAGGGAGGGAGAAAGAGATGAAGAGAAAGCGAATGAGAGAGAGAGAGATGTATCAAAATAGAAATAGAAATATACCTACAAATATATCATATATGGCACAAAGTTAATAGAATAAAATAATTTTTGGCATTAGAAGGTCATACACCAAAAAACCTTGATTATTACCTAATATTATAAACTAAAATTCATTTAAAATGGCTATAGGCATACATTTAAATTAAACATATAAATTATCTGGACAAAAACATAGAAAAATAATCGTGACAACAAGAAAGATGACTTAGCATGATACCACACAAGCAGACTAGGAAAGAAGAATTAGGTAAATCAGATTGCGTCGATATATAAAAAGTCAACTCTCAAAGACATCGCTAGAAAATAAAAATACAAGTCACAGAATGGGAGAAAAATATTTGCAAAGCAAATATCTCATAGAGGACATATATCTACAATATAAAAAGAGCACTTGTAATTTAACAAAGTATCAAGCAACTTAATATAAAAAGGGCAATAAAATGTTTGTGGTTCTTCAACCATCAGACAATAACACTTGATATTAGTACTAATATCACTACTAATAACAAAGGACTGAGAAAACACTTGAAATTGATGCTCAAAAGCATTAACTATCAGAACATAAATGAAATCTGTAACACCATACCAACAAACACCTACCAGAACAGCTAAAGCTAAAAAGCTTGACACTAGCAAATGATGAAGAAAATTGTGGAACAACTGGAATTTATACCTTACGCCAGAGAACATTAAATAGTATGATTATTTGGAAGCCAGGTTAACAATTTCTTATCAAGTTAAACACACACTTTCCATAGGACCCATCAACTCAATTCCGTTATTTCCTCAAGAAAATGGAAATACATGTTCAAACGAATTTATATGTAAATATCCAGGGCAGTTTATTCAAAATAGCCCAGATTTGGAAACAACCCAATTATTAATCAATTGGTGCAAGGATAAACACTTTTGTTACAACCTAGTAACAAAACAACCCAGCAATACAAAGAACTGTGGATAAATTCATACCAGAAGAATATCAAAAGCAAAATACTCAGGTCAAAAAAAAAAAAAAAAAAGGCAAAAAGATGTATAGACAGGATGATCCAATAACACAAGTATTCTAGAAAGGGCAGAAGTACAAGAACAGAAGCAAATCCATAGCTGCCTGAGAATGAATGCGGTAGGGTATAAGGTAATCTTTGGGGGTGATGGATGTCTTTTATGTCTTTATTTACATTTACATTTACCTAATCAAAGATGCGTGACAAAACCCATCAAAACTCTATACTTAAAATTCACTTTAATGTATGTGAATTATCCTTCAATAAACTTAATTTTAAATAAACAAACCAAAAAGACCTATCCTCGCTGATATGTGTACATCTAATTCCCAGTTTTGAATTGCTGAAAGATTCACCATGGTATGCACTTACTTAGATGCAGTTGCCCAGAAAGGATATGCAAATTTCCTCCACCTTCTGACTATTGTACACTGCTGTAATTAACGCCTTCACACATGTCTACAAAAATTCCTATGGAATATATATGGAACAGAATCTCAGTCATAAGACCAATATTTCCAAAGGACTCCATTGGTCTGTCTTCAGTTTTTCTAATGTGGGAGGTTAAAAAGACTCATGTAAGACCATCGGGCGCTGCCTGAGCTTCAAGTCCACACCATTAGCCTGCCAAGCTACCCAAAACCTTAAGAGAAATGACTTTTCTCCATGTCTGATGGTTCCATCTGTTTGGTTCCTAATCACAGTTTTGGTTTTTTTTTTATCATCTTCATGTGTGTGTGTGTGTGTGTGTGTGTGTGTGTGTGTGTGTGTGTGTGTGTGGAGAGAGAGAGAGAGAGAGAGAGAGAGAGAGAGAGAGAGAGAGAGAAAGAGAGAGAGAGAGAGAGAGAGAGATTGCTTTCCGAAATTATGTTATGTTTTCTAATGCATTTCCCAACAAAATCATAGGTCACAGCAGTCTTTAATTTTTTTGGACTTACTTAACTTCTTCCCTTTCATCCTATTGAGACTTGTGGCTCTCCGAGAGACATTCTCTTCAAATTCCAGTTTTATTTCATCATTTTTTCTAAGTGCCATGAATCATGACTCTACTTTCCAAAGAAAAATAAATAAAAGCTAGCTGAGTTGCCCAGATTGCAAGCAATCATCTCAACAAACATAAACCTCTTCTCTGTCACATCTGAAGAGATTAACTTAAAGATTATTATCTACAGTGTGTCTGTCCGTGGGATTTTTCAACTCAAACTGCTACATTAGTAAAACTAAAGACATTGAATTTTTAAAATTTATAATTACCTCTGCAAATACATTATCTACAATATATCATGATGTATACATTTATAACAATTATCTTGTATCTTTCTCAATAAAACATTTATCAAATTAACCATAGATTTTTCTAATTGTTTTATCTATATTCTGTGTTCAATTGCGCCATTGAACATCACAAGTATGGTAGTGAATTCTTTTGTTCTTCTGCAAATAAGCACAGAGAGTAATGAATAGTATTATATTTGCCATAAAATCACAGACATATTTAGGAATTTTTATAGAAAGACAGCTATAGGAAAGCTATTTTTATGATTAAGAGAAAAGACAGATCTTGTATTCTACATCATATGTTAATGAAGTAAATATACAGTAAACTAACCTAATTCAGTTTATAAATTTTGCTTTACATGGTTTTATGTAAATTAGAATCATGTGTAAGACCATTCTTTTTCCAGCAACATTAAGATGAATCATAAAATATGAAGCACTAATCTATAAAGAGAACACAATAAGCTATATACAAGCACTTTAGAGAAATTTATTTACTTTCAAGTGCCATTTAACAATGTTTTAGTAGCTTATTCACCTTTAGTAACTTATATTTCTATAATTAACATGATTCTTTTTAAGGATTTCTAAGTTTAACTAGCCTTTCCTTCTTTTTTAAAACTTTAGCAGTATATATCTGAACCAGTATCATGGAATAATTGAAGAAGAGTTCCCACCCTCTGACCCTGAGACATTCACAATAGTCCTACTTTTCCTGCAGTTGATTATGGGTGCAGAATATATTAAGCAATCAATTATTTGGCTAGAAAATATATAAACACTTCAGTTTCTTTTGGCTTTGTTTAAAAGTACATATGATCATCAAGAGGCCTGTCCAAAACTGTCTCAAATAATTCCAAATTTGCAAAATGCAAAGGCAAGCCATCTAAGCATTACTCAACGAGCTCATGCTCAACAAAAAGAAAGAAAGTCAGTAGATGGACTTTGCGTAGAGATTCCTAACTGATAGTTCGAGAGGACTGTTCTAGGCACCCTTGTGTCTCCTACACCTCTCCCTCCTCCTCACAACTCCCCCCGCCCTCCCTTCCTGCCCTTGTTGTGGCAAACAGCTGGGGAGGGGAAATATGTCAGCACTCGTGTCTCCATGTCAACTCAAGGTTTCTCTGCCATCACCTCCTGGGACACACAAAGAACTAGTCATTCTGATGCATGTGCAAATGTGAGAGTACAAGTGATAAAGCCAAACCCTAAAGAGAATGGGACAGTTCATCAAAAGGTGATACGTACAACATACACAAAGCCACAGGATTTTAAGGGTAATTGACTAATTTAATGTATTTCCTCGGCATAAAATACTGAGCTGATAGGTGAAAATTTTCTCAGACTATTAAATTCCTACAGTCTACAAACATTTAATTTACTACATTGTGTATATTTCCTAAATAGTTGCCAAAAGGAAAAAAAAAAACAACAACTTTGTCAACCTAATTAGAATACTGAAATGCTATAGTATATTTTACTTCCAACAAGAACTTGCCTTTTCACTTACTATGGACGCATATAAATAAAAGCATTTACTTAATAGGTGCTAGTTCATTGTGTCATCAATGAAACAAAAATCGCTTTTTAATAGCATTAGAGGAATCTCATTAATGGAAATTAGCATGACTTTTTTACATTTCCCATTGTTTTCCGCAGAAAAAAAAAATCAGTCTCCAAGTTTTAAAATACTGAACAGTCTCCAAAGTTCATCAATCTCAGTTCTGCAAAGTAACATAAACAGCTAAGTCAAACACATACAAAAACACGCTCTCAACATACATACACACACAAGCTGTAATTCTATCCTTCCCATTAGGCTCCCAGTTTGATAACAAAGGGCCAAATTCAGTCAGTAGATTTAAAGAAGGATTGAAATCAGTAACATACATTTGGACTTAAGTATTTAAGAGTGAAGGAAATACACTAGCTAGTCTGAAGGAGTGTCCTATACTGATCTCAAATATCTGGATAAAACCTAAGTTTTAAATACATTCTCAGTATTTCTGATATTTAATAGTTCGTAAGTTTGTTGGTGAGTTTATAATTGGTATTTATTAAACTTTAAATAGGTTGATAGATTACACATTACTTAAGATCTATTAAAGATTATATTATAATACCTTGCACTTTACACATAGATTTAAGATTATTTGCTCACATCTATTCTCATTTTATACAAAATCCAGAAAGCTATTTATTCTGAATCCTAGGCCACAACTAATCAGAAGCCACAGATTGAAAGACAGAAGAAAAAATTCCAAAGTAGCTGATAGAGACTAATAGCTATATAGTGAATAACAACAAAAATAACATTTAAAGTATAGATTCAGGGACCACAAAATCATTGCCATTTGACAAACAGGCTATTTCATATTGAAAGAAACGGGTCAGTGCCTTCCTAGATTTCAGTACTGCAAGTACTACTGTGTGACCAATATATTTCGATGCTTTGCATACAATGAAGCCCAGCTAGATATTAAAAGGAGACTGACTGATTTAACTGACTTTCCTTTGGCAACCATGAGTCATCCCTTCTGAGGCTCTGTGAAAGTGACTAAGAAGGACACATCACCTTTTGGAAGAAATCTCAACTCAAGTTGTTCAACCAAATGCTGAACATTCAGTGTCTGGTGGTGATGCCCCCTTCACTTTGCAAAGAGTAATATCACTCACTTTACTGTTGAAATCACCTACCTGGATCTTTAAGGCATCTGAGTGTCTGAAGCACAGTTTAGAGACCTTTAAAGTTTGGTGTCTGACAGCTGATGCTGTTTTGTGGGGTGGGCAAGTAAAAGAGGGGAGTAGAATTTCACAGAGGAATATAGGGAGCCCCAGGAAGTGACAAGAGTGTGGGCAAAGCTGTTCATTTCTCATTCTCAACTCCTCACGGCCCAAAACCCTGGTTTATTTGGGATGTGCTTCCTCTGACAAAATAAACAGCTGAACTACTGGGGGTGCCATTTATACCCATTTTGGCAGTTTCTTTTCCTAGCAGCTGACCTCACATTTACCCAGTCCCCAAAGCTTGGGGTTTATGCATCCCACCTTCAGCAGCTGAACGTCATCCAGGTTTCATCTGCACAAATAATCTGGGGCCTCAAAGTAAGTCTATGCCTTCCTAAAGCCCTCCACTCTGCCAATGAAAAATAAATTCAACAGTGAATAGTGCCCAATACATTTCTGTGCTTTCCATACAATTAAACCCACCTAGATGTTAAAATGAGAGCAACTGAATTATTCAACTAAAACCACCCTAAGTGACGTGTGACTCATTTATTATTGAGTAATTCTCTCAAGGGTTTTCCATATATTTCTTGCAGAATCTATGGGAGAGTAGTTTGAAGACCCTTTTCAGCAGCAATGAGCTAAAGTATATCACTAAAATAGAGTATAAAATAAGTTTTTATATCACTGTATCAATTAGGCAAAGATTTTAAATATTAGAGTCATAGGATGGTATGTAAGGCACCATATTCATACAAATAAATGTTATGTGGTAACAAAGTGTTGATGATTCTAGTTTAAAAGATTCCAGGCTCAGTTCTTGCTCTGCCAAGGGTAGAGCATGCTTGGCTTTGGTTTTCTATGTGTTACTTTGTTTTCCATCACTAAATATAAACACAAGATTATAGTATTTAAGACATATACACATATGAATGCATGCATGTATGCAGACATACGTATGTGCATATATACATACATATACACACCAGATTTTGATTCTCTGTTCTGTCATTTACAGACTGTGGTATAATTAATTTATTTAGGTCTCAGATCTCTCATTCATAAAATGAATGTACTGTTCAAAGTGCTAACCTTAAAAGCTTCTTGAGATGTCTGAGGTATCTGCAAAGCACATACCACCTAGGACATGGTAACTATTTGAAACATGAATTTTTATGAATGAGGAGACACATAAAATAAATACATAGAGAGACTTTACTTTAAAGCTCCAATACTCCAATAGTTTCTTTCAGTTTGATTATTCTACCCAAAAAGGTCTTTCCCCCTTTTTCCACAATAATTTCTCTATTTTTTTCTAAGACATAATGTAGGTATAAAATAGTCACTGGTATAAAATGTAGCCTCCAGAAACATGATACTAGAGTCCATGATACAATTTCAAGACTCACATTTTAAAAGAGTGATGTGTCCAGGACACATCCCTTCAGATCTAACCTGGTTTATTTTGAGCTGTGTTACATTTCCAGGGGTCGGGATAAAACGCCTGCTCTCAGATGGATAAGCCTTGTTCCAAAAATTGCTTGAGTGACTCAAGGACAAAACTATGCACAAAAAACAACAGCTTTAGCC
Organism: Solenodon paradoxus; assembly: GCA_004363575.1. Taxonomy (NCBI): domain Eukaryota; kingdom Metazoa; phylum Chordata; class Mammalia; order Eulipotyphla; family Solenodontidae; genus Solenodon; species Solenodon paradoxus. The sequence goes on from RJWH01001634.1 coordinate 209,517, forward strand.
ATAAGGCTTATTGATGGGTCTTGAAAGTGTTACTAGAATTTTCATGACAAAGAAATATTGGAGACATTTACATAACTGATATTCTAACTACAGTTCTTATAGACTATGGTGGCTGCTTTATGTGGAAGGGCTTTTCTGTCTTTTATGTTTTCCATGAGTTTTATAGACATATAATTTCATGACAAGTATGTTTTGGGTCACTAAGACGAATGATGTAGTTCCTTATTGGCCCTGGGAAAAGACGTAAGACGGCCAAAAGCATACAACTGAGAAGAGAAGGCTTCCAGGGACCTATTAGGGAGTTTCCATCTTGATTTCAAATTCCTGGGGGAAACTAGAGAGACAGAATTATGGTCAGAATATTCTCTTGTTTAGGTTTAGAGGGTGTGTTCAGAGAGAATTCGGAGGCATGAAAAGTCGGGGTGGACAGGAATCTTAAAAGGGGCGGGGGACATAGCTCATTCCCTGTGTAAACAAAAGGAGGGGAGCTGAGGTTAATGCACCAGAATTGGTTGCTGCCAAAATAATTATGACTTTGCTGAGATCCTTAGTTTCTTTAGGCAAGTATTTCCACCCCAGAGCAATCTCTGCTACTCTGGACTCTTGAACACTTAGGAAATTCATCTCTTCTATATACTGGTGTCTGAGCAGGATTATACACATTTCTTTAAGAACTGCTCAGTACAATCCCTCCATGCGTGCATGATGCAGAAAAAAGTCAATACGGCTCTGAAATGTATTGCGATGTCAGCTCTCCGAACTTAACTGGAGCCTGGGAAGACAGGTTACCGCGTCTTCCTCCCTTTTTAGAGATGCATTGAGCTCACGCAGAGAACATTTCAAGGAATTTTGTTTAGGTAATCAATATATTTCTATATTTATAAGCCTAATCAGAGCCCATCTGGTTTTCTGCTAAAGTACTTTTGAATGAGAAAGTCACATAATCAAAATTATAAACTTTATATTCACATCGATTTTTTTTGGGGGGTTGTACTTGTTACTCATACCACAAAAATAACGAAATATTTTCATTTTAATAACTACAGCTTGACACAAAATCATTCATTTGGGAAATACTTCCCTAATGTCAGGACTCAGGCATCCAGACTCCCACTCCTGCCATTTCTCATTCTAATTATTCGGCTTGAACAGGTCCAAGACTTATTTTAAATGCTCTGGTCTCAGCATGTCCCAGCTGCTCCCCAGGCCAGAGATAGCACGCCAGTCAGCTGCCTGGAGCTGACCTCCACGGCATAGCCACCCAGAGCCGGGTCCCCGCCGGGAGGCGGCAGTTTCACATTATAAATACTGCAGGCTCATCTATAAATAAGTGCATTTCACCACGTCTCACCTGCTGCTGTTTTGCTGAGGCAAGTGCTTGCTGCGTTTAATTCATGTAGCAACAATCACCTTTGGAACCTAAATCACATTACTTTTCAGCAGAGGTAGGGATGGCAGAGCTGGTAAAAACACTGGTTGCATTAAAGCATCAAAAGTGTGGGGAGAAGTTTCTAGAAGACACATGAGGAGTGAGGAGGACTAGCCATGGGTGCGGGGAGAAGCCATAAAAAAATAGAAATGACGTTTCACAATAAAAATACTAGGGGTGCTTTTCATTTGTGGATGTGTTGATGAAGACACCACCAGTCTCTTACTGTGGGATCTGGCTTCTCATTTCACATCACACTGACCTGCGCACACTGATTACGTGGTTTGTAAGGAGAGACTATGTGGGCATGTAACCAGATCATTTCTGGCCCACATCTGTGTTATTACCACCCTTCCTAGACATTTTCTCCAACAGGAAAGATTTTCCATTAATGGAGATGAACTGGACCTGAAGGCACCCAAGTGTGTTGCATTTCCATTTTGCATTTCAATAACACTTAGGCTAATGTGGGCCATATGGTGTCTTCACTTGGCAATATTAGGCCAGTTCTGACTTAGTTTTCCTCAACTATGGGATTTCTGATCTGCAGCCTATAGTTCTACCTGCTTTTCTAAAGTTCTCTAGAGGCACTAATCAATCAACATTTCTTTTTCTCTTTGCCAAATTACCAATCTGCAGAAAATCAAAAGAGGAGGTGTTGAAAAATCATTATCTTAATTTTTAATGAGGAAAAGCAGTCATAAATACCTTATACTTTTAAACATCCTTATTTTGATAGACACGTATAAAACAATAGTATCTATCTAAAAATTTACGAAGGTTTTTCTGCTTTTCAAGTTGATATCCTTTGAGTTTTATGTTACATTAACATGTAAAATTTGTATTTTAATAGCATGCATAAAATGGACTTCTTTTGTAAGTAAATGTATGAATGATGACTAACACTGTAAGCTATAAATGAACTGTCAAATTTTCAGATACCACAAAAAAAAATCTTAGTTGTTGTTCTTCTTGGAAGGTATGTGGTTTTTGCAGACTTTTCCCACAAAGTCCGTCTTTGAGATCCTAAGACAGTAAAACCAAGTGAATTCCAGTAATATCATACCATATCCATGAGATTCCAGGAAATATAGCTAAAATGCTATCATGAAGACATGCCTAAATCTAGTTAGCATAGACCTTGAAGCTTAAATTAAATCTCATTTTCAAAAATTAAGGAAATTATCATTTCAGGGAGGAATTTTTTTTTTTTTTGGGGGGGGTAGTAAGGTTTACCTTCAAGCTGTGGCACTGTGTGGACATGCATGGGGACAAAGAAAGGGATGACCTCTGAAGAGACTAGAGTCTGAATGGCCATTTACGCCAACAGAGACATTCAATTTCTTCTACAACATCTTCATTACCTATAGACTGGATTCTAATAAAATAACTCCAGTATATCCTATGACAATGCACTGTATATTTCAGTATAATAACATCTGGATATACCCTTTCTAGCCGTTATTGGTCCTTGGGACCAAAGTGAAGCCTTAAAATTAACACCTCTTTCTCAAGAACAGATAAAATACTCGCCACAAGTTTATATTCCCCTTAGGTTTTAGATTAAAAAAATTAGTGGGCTTACAGAAATAGATCTGGGAGAAGTATATATTGTAAAGGGAGAGAAATCCTATCAATTAATCAGTTCTTGATGGTAAAGTATGCAACAGAAATGGAAAGTTATCATAATGTCATACTGTAGATTATTAGGTGGGTATAAATAAATCTTAGTATTATTTAACCATCTTGTACATAATACCTTAAAAGTCCCAAATATCTTCACAAGGAAAATCTCTTCATGCTTTGTCAATTTTTAGTATGGTTATAAATTGGTGTATCGACTGCTAGAATATATATATATATATAAATACACATATACATATATACAGCATATGCACATATATGTATATATACCTATATGTTATATATATTACAGACACTTGTGTATACTACATATACATTTTATAAATAATATATGACATAATACACACCAGGGAAGCAATACTACACAACTTACTTTTTTCACTTGGAAATATAGAAGTATATAATCCCTGATGCCTACAACCATTAATTACTCAACTATGATATATAATTAATGGTTAAATTCCTTTTAATTATAATCATGTAATATTTTTATTTGATCCCCTTCTACATTAGAAGGAGCTATTATCAGCGGCTATACAAGTGACAAAAAGACAACAGAAGATCCCATACTACCTAAATACCTTTCTTTTTATAGGAACAATCTGGCCATTCCAGATGGAAGAACAGCTTGACTTCATGATGTCATTCAGGGGCCCAGGCTCCTTCTATCTTGCTCCTCTGCCATAACCTACACTATAACCCTCATCCACATAGTTTGCAGTGATGCAGCAACGCCATATTCACATTTCAATCCTCGGGATGAAAAAATAAAACCCAGGAGTGTAAGTAATTTCACTTTGAGCAGCATTAGTCAGAAACAGAGAACATCAGTTTTATTCACACGTCACTGACTAATACAGCATCACATGTGCACAGGCAGCTGTGGGGCAGACGAGGAAAAGCAGTTTCTGTCTCTGTGGCCATGTAGTCGTTAAAACTGATGGCAGGAGGTGGGGGGAGGACCTGTATTATTTGAATTTAAAAGATAATTGATAATGGAGTAAAGGTAGCAAACTCTTCTGTTATTCCTTTAGAATCTTTAGGTTAATATTATAATTTCTTTGTTAGCAGTCATTCATCCTAAAACCAAAATTTGTATCTTTGATTAAAGCATGAATTCCATGCAAACTAAAATGGAAATGTGAAATGACAAGTTAAATAATGTATATATACAGTCAACCAATGTTTACTGACCAATTACAACACAACAAACCAGAGTAGAACATGACCTTTTTTGTCATGTAGCTTTACAAACTAAGGAAGGAATCACAGTCCAATGTTATTTATGAAGGGGGTAGATACTATTTACAAAAGAAAATTCTAATTTAAAAAAATCTACAAAACAAAACTTAAATTTAGGAGGACTCAAATTTAGGAGCACTAGGAAATATTGTTAAAGGAAATAAAATCCCATCTGTGACCTGAAGAAAGTCAGGTTACCTAAGAAGATGAGAGAATCAGTCCAACAGGAGAGAATAATATACTCAAACACCTTGAGTTAAAATAATTTGTTATCTCTAGGGAAATACAGATAATTCTTATGGCCTAAACAAAGCTTCTGAAATGTCAAGAAGCAATAGAAGCAGCAGCAAGTTAGGAGCATATTATGAAAGGGTTCAGAAGCCACATTAAAGACTTGTAAACTAACTCTACTTTCACTCAGATCACAAAGGGCTTTGGAATCATGAGGCTGCCTGATGCAGGTTTTCACAGTACCCAAAAATGCTCCTTTAGAATGCAAGAGAGTTAGACATAAATAATAGGTCTGCCTCCCCTATTAGAATGTAAATTTTTATAGCTCTGTGCTTCATTCAACACTATTTTAGTGTCATTCCACAAAGTAACTTCATTATAAAAGAGTTCTCAACAAATGTGTTGAATCAAAAAAGGAAGGGATTTTCTTTTTATCAAATAGATATTAAATCGAATGTAATGATTTTAAAACATATTTTTGCTTTGAATAGGTCACCAACCATTTTATGGAGAATGACCTGAAGAGGGCGAGTCTGTCTCTGTGTCTGTGTCTGTCTGTCTGTCTGTCTCTCTCTCTCCTGCATTTGAGAGGATATGCTATATTATGCATTACTTACTCAAAGTCAGGCAATGTCCTATATGCTTCATGTATTATATCCTCACATTATCACAACTCTGGAAAGCAGATCCTATAACTGTTTTAATTTCATCAGAAACTGAGTCTCTGATAAGCTAAGAAATTGTCTAACATTGCATCGTATAGAAGTAGGGTTCGAACCGTGGAATTCTGATTCTACGTTATACTCTTAATTATGAGGCTTCCCTGTCTCTAAAGTGCTAGGGAAAATTAACCTGAATCAAAACTGTTTTTCTTCAGAGGTGGGGCAGCTAGAGCAAAGTTCTAGGCATAGAGAAAAGTAGCAAAACTCTTGCACGGATAGCACAGGAGATTAAATTTTTACAATACTGAGCTGGCTACTCTGAGGGTCCACAAATTGTCACAAGGACTAGAGCAAGGTTTGGTTGGAGAAGTATACAAGTCCAACTTCATAGGCTCCTTCCAGTAAGCCAGGGTCAGGAATGTGACGTTTATCCCCAAAGCAATGGAAACCTAGTGAAGGGTTTAGGTGCCCTAAATATCCAAATTCATAAGTAGATATAAAGATGAAAAGATAGGAGAAAGTGTTTTATTGGATTTTAAAACAGATGATAAAGCAATAGTACATAAAATGATGAGGCATTTATATGTCTAAGTATTTATAAATATATATTTGAATTTAGTATATAAGAAACATTTTTGTATTTTGTGATAAATGGCGAGAATTACTTTGTCAATAAATGATCATTGCAGAACAAAGTATAACACTATTTTTTCCTTACACTGAAATAAACTCGAAATGAATAACAAATATAAGTGTATATGAAAATTAAATGTGGAGTAAAATTACAAATACATCAGAGAATGAATGATTTTCTAATGATTACATAAATCCCAGAACTCATAAAAGTTTAATAGATTTCACCATGTAAAGCTAAAAACTAGCAGAACACAAAAAAGTAAAGAATATATCATTACACACATCAGATTTTAATGCAAGTTTTCTAAATATGCAATAAGTTTAATGAAAAGAATAGCTCTAAGAACTATTACACTGCAGACAATATATAATGGACACTGAACAGAATTTCATTGTTTCCTAATTAAAATGTGGCTAACTACTAAACTGAGTAAAAGAGAAAATAATCCTTAAACATATGAAATGGTACATGATCTCATCTGTACAAGTCAGAGGATAAATGTAATTAAAATTACAACTATTTTATGTTTTTGTTCATTTTATTGGTTTGGAAATTATGTAGGAAAATGAAAATATTAATCTACTATAAAAATTACAGTGGTGTTTACTTCCAGGGAGAACAAATACTAAAAAGATGAGGATAGAATATAGACTTTCAACTCCGTATAACTTGATTCTACTAAAAATATTTTTGACAAGTAGCAAAGGGGATTTTACCATCAAGAAGATTTTTATTGAATTAAAATTCCAACTTCAATATTTGCCATTTTAAATATTTAGTTGAAAAATTATTACACGTAACATGACATTTGGTTTTCAATGAGGTCATTTAAGTTAAGGTAGAGGACAGCTTTGAATATTGTTGTTTGGGTTATGGTCCCTGCAGAAAACAGATGGTGCAATAAATTAGGATAATTTAAGGAGTGTTTAATAAAGAGATGCTCGGTAAAGGTGTCAGTAAGGTGTGGGAAAACTTAGGAGACTGTGCAGTACTCTATAACTAGAAATAGTAGGCTTAAGTCACCTCCTTAGGTTAAAAGGGCAAGGAGAGAAAGTGTTATTGGAAAATAGAGATGGGGGTCTCTATGGACATGGTCCTTCCTGCAACAGAATTGAAAAGAATTTGTTAAGAAGAACAAGGAAAATATTATAACTCTGTAGGAAAAGAGCTGGGAGAATCAACACCTTACTGCTCTTCTCCTCTGGTCTCTTGTTAGCATTCCCCACTGACTAACATAAGACAAAGAGATACATTAATACAGTTAGCCTCCATGACACCAGCAAAGAAAGAGGAACCCAACAAGTGAATCTGAAAGGGTAAATGAATGATAACTGCATATAGTAAAACTGGTTGATTCCAAGCTCTACAAAAAAAGTTATCAACTTTGTGACCTTCAACTAATTTTCTAGATTAGATATTTTATATGTTACATTAGCTAGCTTCCCGTTGAGAGACAACACATCAATTATTGAAGCAAGTAAACTGACATAAAGCATTGTTTACTAATTAAAATGTGGCTAACTACTAAACTGAGTAAATTACTCTAAAGAGAACAGAAATAGCATAAGTAAGAAGTAGGTACTCTATGAAGAGTTAAAGGAAAGTGATCTATGAAAGTTATGATATACCTGCAATTTAAAAGTAAAATTTGTATTAAAACACAATGCCATTTACACAATAAACCCAAAATTGAAATACTCAGGTATAAATCTAAAAAAAGTATAAGACATTTATGACAAGTCATAAAAATCTGATAAAAGAAATTAAAGAGCTAATAAATGGAGTGATATCACATGTTCATGGATAGAAAGACTCAATATTGTTGTCAGTTCTTCCAAATCTATCTATAGATTCTATGAAATAATAAAATATCAGCAACTTATTTTGTGGAATTAATAACCTTTTTCTAAAGTTTATTCGAAGAGTCAAAAGATCCTGAATAGTCAACAAAATCTTGAGGAGATAAAAGAAACTTGAAGGACTAATGTTACCAAGTTACTATCAAGACTACTATCAAGTTATAGAAATTAAGGCAATGTGGTATTGGCAAAAGAATATAGACAAATAGATCAATGGAAAGAACAGAGTATAGAAATACTCACATTAATATAAATAACTGACATTTGACAAAGGAGTAAAGGCAATACAACAAAGTGAAGACAGTCTTTTTTTTTTTTTTTTTAATTCGATCGAAGGAGCACTGCATCTTCATACCAATCAGATTTAAGACATGCAAAGATAGTCTTTTCATGAATGATGTTGGGACAAGTGAACATCTCTATGCAAAATCATGAATGTTGAAAATTACATAGACCTTACACACATTTCACAGAAGACAACTCACAGTGAATCACATACCTAAATTAAAAACTCAAAAGTGTAAAACTCCTAAAAAATATCTTAGGAGCAAAACCTAAATTAGGACCATGGGCAGTGTGAGAATTTTAAAAACACAAATGCCTAAACCACAACACATGAAATAATTGACGAGCCAGTCTTCATTAAAGTTAAAAACTTCTGCTCTACAAAAGACAATGTTAAGAAAACGAGAAGACAGACTGGAGAATTACATGCAAAGGACTCATCTAATAAATGTTATTTAAAATATAAAAAGGAATCTTAAAACTCAACAATAAGAAAACATATCTGATTAAAAATGGGCTTAAGATCTCACCAAAGAAAATATAAAAATGGCAAAAAAGTATATGAAAAGGTGCTCCATATAATGTCAATGGAAAAATGCAAATCAAAACAAAGACACTACCATTATACACCTGTTAGAATGGCCAGAATCTGGGACACTGTGGTAACACCAAACCTGAGGAGCAACAGGAACTCTCATTCATTACTTTTAAAAATGCAAAATGCTGCTGCCATCTTGGAAGACATTTTGGAGGTTTCTTACAAAACTAAACATGCTCTATCCATATGATCCAGTAGCTGTGCTCCTTACCATACAAATTTGTAGTCCAAGTCTTGTTAGTTCATTTTACATTTTTGTAATACAAATACCTACTTAAGTTTTTATTGCCAAGTCATCTACTTCAAAGATGATTTTGTTTAAAAACAAAATACAAAAGACCCACACTGTGAACTATACAACTAACAACTGGGGTCAGATCTCCCTATGTATTTCTCCTTTGTTTTAGTGATCTGGTTGATTCAGATAATTAACATAACTGCTTGCAATCTCTTCCCATGTGTAAATTCCCACTTTTATGTTTTAAATTCACAACAAAGTGAACAAAGTGAAACCAAAAAACTCTAGGCCTCTACCTTTAATCCTAGTAAAGGTAAAGCCAATGTCCACAAGTACACTCTCCATGACTTTGATGTGTGGGCCCAGAGGTGCCATGTAATATAAATATCATAAGTAGTAAGTCTCATCACTTTCAAAGTTTCCTGTTGGTTTCATCTGAGAGACTTATGATGACAAAAAAATAAATAAGAATTACAAGGGTTGTTCTAGTCACAACACTGATCACTGAAAGGTTGAGTGGGTGAATACAGATACGCAAATGGTGCTAACTCCTGGCAACAGATCATTAATAGCAATAAAAAGAAACAACCTATCAAACCATGAAAAAAAAATTATGGAGAAAACTGAAATGCTTATGACTAAGTGAAGAAACCAATCTCAATAATACATAATTCACTGAGTGAATCCTAATGTACACTATGGATCTGTAATATGTCATGTAGGTTCATGAATTACAGCAACAGTACCATTGTGGTGACGATGTTGATATGGGGGAAGGCAACTATACTACAGGGAATTTCTGAACTCTCCTTTCAAGTTGTGATGAGCCCTAAAAAACAAAACAACATAGGCCCAGGAACCCCTGGTGCTCAACTTTCTTTCGCCATAGCTATAAAAAGCTTAAATGAGGAGTCTGGGAGCAATTGTCTTCAGGGGCAGTGATGTGTGTGGTTCAGACATTGGATATCTGGTAATGTCTGTATCTGCACAGACAAACTTAGCAGAGACATCCTTGGAAAGCAAGTGTGGGTGATGGAGGTCCTAGAAGGAGTAGATGTTAAGGGGAGCATCTTAAAGAGAGTAGGCAGGGTCTGAAAGAAGACCTGGGCCTTACCTATTAGGTAGGAAGTTCTCTATTGGGTTCAGTAGCTATTGAACTTAGTCATGTTCTAAAAACATGTGGCTATTTCTTATCATTGAATTTCATGGCATTGAACAAAGAACAAACTTTAGCATACAAAAAAAAAAAAAAAAAGGAAGACAACGCTAGCTTTCCAGTTCACTGGGTTAAGAGAGATTAATTTATTCGAAAACTGACTTTATACTACTTGATTTCTTCTGCTTTATTATTTTAGCTTATGCCTGGCCTGCCCCAACGAAAGCTAAAGCAGCACAAAATCAAGGGTGGTTTGACTTTTATACAGTATTTAATATTTTACTTGCAAAGACATTTTAAAATGATATTGGAAACTACTGGCTCAGTTTATTGGTTAATATTTGTGGAAGAAAAATATATAAAGATGTTTTGCTTTTTTTTTCCTAAAGTGCCTCCAGTCTAGAGACTATTAGTCATTTTTTAGAAGACGGCGTTACTTTCTGCAGAGTGAACAAAATACTGTTTCCTTGCAGGGCCCTATTGAGGGGAGTTTAGTGGACTCTCAGGCAGGTAAGGTAGGGGGCACAGAATGAGGAAGAGCTTAGTGACCAAGTCTGAGACCTTCCTGTCACTAAAGTAGGTCCACCCCCTAGAGAGAAGTCCCCAAAACAAGGACAAAGGGAGTAGCTGCCTCCTAAGTAAAAACAGCCAATCAGAAGCAGTTCGAGTCCCTTATTAGCATAAAAGGTACTGATAGGACTCCTGAGTGCTTCATTAACATATTAGGCTTCTAATCACTCCATTCCAGCAGCCCACAGAAGACTACAAAAAAAAAAATAAAAGCCCCTAGACGCTGGGACCACAGTGGCCACCCTCCCTTGGTATCCCTCCCCATGCAGGGAGTCTGTACTTTGCCCAGTAAACTTTGTTCCACTCTCCCTTGCCTCTTTGGTCTTCCAGTTCACTCTCTGAACACCGTGACATGTGACTCCAGGTAGTAAGCTACAATCTCAGGGTCACTCTGATATTTATCCAATCTCTCAAATCTGTCCAGTGCCCTCACTACCAATGTGGCTGCCCTCACCTAACCTGTCCTCTTTTTTCCCAGACATTATAAATGGTCTCTTTTGTTTTTTAACCACTTATTGTTTGATAATAGGCAAGGTCATTTTGTCCCTAATTTTCAAATTCGCTATGCTAAAACTAAAACCTTTGTTGAATTCTCTTGTGGACTGAATTGTGAACCCTAAAATGCATATGCTGAAGTTCTAACCCAATACTCAGAATGCAATTGCATGTATGGAGAGGACCTTTTCAGAGGTAATTAAGGTAAAAATTTTTTTTTTTTTTTTTTTTTTTTTTAAGGAAAGATACAGGAAGGAATGAAAGTCAATAAGCAAGCAGACAAGAAGAGAAAGAAGGAAGTATATTTATTTGACTTTTATTTAGTTGTTGATATTGGTTGCTTCCCCCCAGATCCAGGACACAAACCCAAGGCTTGGTGGCCTACACTCCTTCAGAAGCGATTCACTTAACTTCTGCTCCACCAGGGCGCACCAAGGTAATAAAATTCTTATGGGTGGGCTCTAATCCAATATGGCTGATGTCCTTATAAGAAGAGAAGATTAGGACACAGACATACAAGGAAGAACACGTGAAGACATCAGAAGAAAGATGGTCATCAACAAGCCAAGGAGAGAGGCTCTCAGACAAAACAACTCTGCTGTCAAATTGAATTCAGATTTCTAGCCTCCAGAACTATGAAGAAATGAATTTCTGATTTTAATCTCCCATGTCCATGATACTTTGCTATGACAGCCTCAACTAAAACAAATTCAAAAACTGAGTTTTTTCAGTATCTAGGTTTTCCATCACATCGTCTACAAATCCAATTCACATTTATACCTATTATTTATTCTACTAGTCTAATTGCATTAGTTTTCAAACAATGTAAATAAGTGCTATTAGTCTTGCATTTATATTTACATTGTCCTTCATCGTACATATCTGGTATTTCAGCATCAGTAGTGGTCATTTTGCTGGCCATGGGCTTCAGAGGCATTCTTTTAACATATTGGGAATCTATCCATCTATTGATAGTTGGTTAAGATTTTGTTTTCTTTTTCCCTAGTTAAGGGAAGATGGTTAATCCTTCATTTAGGGGATGCCACTAACATTAATGTCCTTTATCATATATATATATATAGAGAGAGAGAGAGAGAGAGAGATACACACACACATACATAACACACACCTCCACACACAGACATATATATACATCCATACACATATATATGGGTATATATATGTATATACACACATACACATATATATATAAAACACACATTATTGTATTATGCACACACATAATATTCAGCCATTCTTACATTTTGGAATGAGCACATCTAGCATTAAAAACCTGCCTTTGATTTCTGAGTGGTTGAGTTGTTGCAATAACAATTTCAGAGTAACTGAAAGAAAATAAAATGAAATCATAAAAGAATATCAGAGAAAATAGGATTTGGGGATGATATTTTCATAAGCTAGTACATTTATAAAAGGTGTTCTTTGATATATCTAAATTTAGTTCTTAGTGGTTATTCTATTTTGATTTCCTTTCTCTTCTGCGCAAATCTGAGTTATATGTTGACTAATTATATTCCTTATATAGCGAAAATATCTTTTATAACCCATTTCCTTTTTCTCTTCGTGTGGCTGTTCCTTTAAAAAAGTTCTTCACTAAATTTGACTTTTAAAATGATATTGTGATTAGATCAGTCATTAAATTATACATTACATATGATATATATGGAATATATATTATATAATTAAAAAATATCCAGCTCTTAAAACTGATGTGATAGTTTGTTTTCTAATTATTAATACTTTCTATTATTCTAATATAAAGTTTAGTTTTCTATACAGCCTATGATAAAGCTCTGCAAATGTTTTACAGACTTTAAAAGAAGTTACATCTTCTATTTTCATAGTAGCATCACTTTTGAGATGTATCTTTTAGATGCATTTTATAAGTTTACATCTCATATCTATGTGCTTATTTATATTTTGTCTTATAGATTTCTCTCAAGCTAAGAAAAATCTCCGAATTCAGTTTATCAGAGCCTATAACACCATCAAATATAGGGATACCATGTATGAATACATGCATATATATTTAATCTTGTTGAATATTCTACGAGAGCTGTGTTTATTTGTAAATGTGATGCTCTACACTCCTAAGGATTTGATTTCAATTTCAAGCTCAACTACTGAATAGCTGCATCAACTCAGGCAATTTACTAACTTACTTGAAACTCAATTTTCTCACATAAAATAAAATGCAACTTTGCAAGTCATCAAAGACAGTACACAGAAAACCTTGTCCTAAATAAATGGCAGATCTTAATATGTTCTGTCCGCTTGTTGTACCACAGAATCACAGTGGCTTCCTAAAATTTCATTACTTTTTTTTTGCTAACACGTCAATTCTCATTGCTTCGGCTTTGTGGCTTCTTGCTGCTACAGTTTTTACTAATGTTTGTAATATTTCTTTAACATCAGTCATATCATTTTAAATGTAATTAATGATTCCGTATTATTTAAAACATTTCCTTACACAACGTGTAACACTATATTGTGTGATAATTACCTGCTTTTCTTGTCTTCAGACATATTTGACATTTTTAGCACAAATGAAAACTTCTTAGACTGAAAAATTTATAGAACTTTTTTTTTGCAGTATTATAGAACTGTGCTCATTCAATTTTATTCCCATCTTGCTTTTTTTCTTTTTTTGGTTTTATGTTTAGAAAAGTATTTGTCATTGCCCTTTTTGTTTTTCTTTCTGTCAATCAAACTAAATGCTGCTTATTTTTTCCTTCCTAAATTATTTGAAGAAAAAAATGTGTTGTTCATTTCAATGGCCACAATTATTTTTTTCCTTCAACTCAGTTTTATCAAATTACTGAAGATTAAATCATTTCTATTACATTTAAAGAGTTATGAGTGATCCCTTCTCAAAGTCTCCAAACCATCCTCTCATTCCCTAGAGGAAGGGAAGGCACTAGTTGTTTTCTTCCTGCATGAGCATATGAGTAAAGAAGAAGTTGCACAAGAGAAAATTTAAGTCAGAAAAAAGTCCTTTTTGAACCCCAGTAAAACCCACTAATTGAGAAACACAAAAGGTAGCTGCATACCTTGAGCCTGCTGAACAAAATTACTTCATCCATTTTGGTATAAAATAGAGGATTAATAGATGTCAAATTTCTTTAAAGGAAAGGTACAGGGAGGAATGAAAGCAAATAGGTAGGGAGGCAGGAAGATAGGGCAAGGACAAAGCATTTGATCTTATTTAGTTGTTCACACTGCCTGTTTCCCCTGGACCTGGGACTTGACCCCAGATGGTGTATGGCTTGCTCCTTTGGAAGTGACTTACATAATTGCTGCTCTACCAGGGCACACAAAAAGACGACAAATATTATACTATTATCCAACAGATAGCTTGGCCTTACACCTACTGAAACAAACAAAGGGAATTATAATCCACAGGATATTTGTGAAATGCAGAGGCAAAAGTGCTCAGTCATCCTTTTCACTGTTTCACAGAGGCATATTTATCTAAAGAAGCTTTATTTTTCACTCCTGTGGTTTGGTTATCTGTAAAGTTATTACATAAATTTTTTCTAGAAGGTGATGACCTTACTAATTATACGATGTTTGATGCTCAATAAAGCTCATTAAACTAAGAATAACTGAGGCTAATCAGACAAGAAAAATGCCTTCCTTGACAATTTTAAGAATGGATTTTGTAAGTTTTAAATTATTTACCACATCAAAATTGAATTAAAATGACACAAATGCATCTTATTTTCTTAATCTAGAGTGTTGGTATATTTGTAGTAGAAATGGGGAGTTGCTGACAATAATACAATCAGAATATACTAGAATGGGATGAGATGTCAAATTCATATGATCTGAAACTCATATCACAAGATCACAGTCCATATGAGAATTTCATGAGCTCTTGTAGAGGTCAAAAGATAGCAGACTTTGAAAAAAAAAAAACAAAATTGCTGATTGTTCCCTATGGAGAATTCTTTATTTTTCTTTAAAGGCTCTGCTCATTTGATTTTTGAATCTTAAAAAGCCTACAATAAACTTCTACGCTGAATATCTGGCCCTCTGTTTATGTGATTTTAATTAGCCACTGACTCCAGCCTAAGTATTTATTAGTTTGCTAACCTTTTGTTGGATTGCTACCATTAAACATCCTCTGACTATTGTATTGATGTAAAGATAATACGGGCTGATTGAATTGTTTTCCAGGACATTTATTTTAAGATGTGAAGGTTAATATCCAGTTGCTGTTCAGATAAAATTTCTCTCTATAATTAAAATCAGCATATGCCCCAACATAAATCAGAAGAGGTTTTATTTTAACAAAATTAGGTTTGGATTCAAGGGACAGAACTTTTTTTCATAACAGTGTCAATAAGTAAATGGCTACTTGAAAGAGATAGTAGTGCAAATCAAAATAATATTTAACAAATGGGGCTATGAATCAGACCACTCCAATGTCACAAATACTAGGCAAATTTAAAAAAAAAAGACTAAGGAACATAAACCTTGAATGTTTGTCAATCTACTATCTACTACCCTTACACTTGAACTTCTAAGTTAGCAAAGAAGACCTCAGATCACATTAAAACATGTACTAATAAGTGATCAGATTTATTCTTCTTTTCCTTTATTCATTCAGAGTCTCATAAATGCAAAGACAGTGTCATAGGTGATGATTAAAAGTACCATATGAAGTAATTTCATGTCTGGCATCTGTGCGCAAATAAAGAGAAAGTAGTCTTAATGTCAACAGGTAGCCAACAGGCCCACTTAATTGTATGTTTTAAAGTTTATTTTTATAGATAACTGAACATACAGCACATGTGCTAAACACAATTATAGTTTTATTTAGAGATCCAGAAATGTATAAATACCCTTCATGATTTTCTAAGGAAATTCTTATCTAAATAGGTGAAACTCAGCCAGTTCTCCTGTCTGTTTTCTTCATGAATGGAACCACATACGGTACATTTGCTACGGAAAATGCTGCCTTTATTCCTCCTGTTAGACCCCTGGATATCTGATGTGTTCGGTTTTAATAATTATATACTATGTTTAGGTAGTAATTTAAAACCAAAATAGTATTTGATTAGCAAAAGAGTATGTGTTTTATCCACAGATAAACTTTGTGAATAAAAATAAACATGTAATTAAGTAATTTAAACTCGATTTTCAGAACTGTTCTGATTTTTGAGCAAAATATTGAGACTGTACATGATTACTTTAAGGTAATGGAATAGTTGTTTATTTAAAGATTTTTAGAACTTTTCATTAAGTTGGGATCCAGAGATTCTTATGGTTAATGTACATGAAATTGATTCATCTACATGTTATAATACTTTAAAGATTTTATTTGAACATTCCATCCTTTAATGTATTTTCTGCATAATTTTTCTAGAAAATAAAAAAGCAATAAACTAATAAAGTACCTAGAAGTAGAGGGGGGAATCACATTAAAATACCATCATTTTTAATGATTTTCTAATTCCATGCTTCACTAAAACAGCCCTTAGAGAAATCAAGAGTGACCTCAATTTCCTTCCATCATACTGTCCTCATTTTGCTTGAATTTTCAGAAACATCAACATTATGAACCCATTCTTGAAAGGCTTTTTACCTTGGCTTTAATTATGTAATACTTCCCAGATTTGACTTCTATAGCCCTTCTTATAACTCCCACATCAACTTTGTAAGTTTTTAGCTTATATAATAAATAATTCCTCAAACTTCTGTCCTAAACTTCCTCCTTTTCTTATGACATTCTTTCTGCCTCTGTCATCTCATTCATGATCACACACACACACACATCTAATCACAAAATGTAAATCTAACTTCAGACTTCTCCTTTGAGGTCCAGCCTTATATATCTAATTAGCATCTGTACATCTGCACTTTGATGTCTCAGAGGGGAGTCAAAGTTAACAAGTTCAAAATGTTCCTCATCCAAGTGAAAGGCACTGCCATCTACTCAGGCATTCAATCAGAAACCTGGGAGTCAAACTTGATACCTGTTCTTTATCCCTTCTATCCAGTCTATTATCAATCCCTGTCAATTACATTTGATACGCACGCATGCACACACACATACACACACATATATATATGTATATATATATATATAAAAATATAGAGAGAGAGAGAAGAGAGAGAGAAGGAAAGAGAGAAATCTGAAGTGTTAATGGAAATATTTTCAGAATAGGAATTAAATTACTCTTAATAATTAAATCATTATAAAAGATCAAGAGAATGAAAGCTGAGCTACCCGGTTACTATATGGGCATATTAATATTAAGGTTTCTCCCAATTTTGAAAATTGCATTTTATTGATTTTGAACCAAAGTACTTCATTTGTGAATTTGTTTTTCTAAAAATTCAGTAAATATTATTTTGCCCATTTCAAGATAAGTTAGTCTGTGAATGAGCAAACAACTCCCAAAACTCTCTATCAGCCCATATTATTCTGTCCCAGAATATATCACGCCTGCTCACTATTCATTCATTGGCCAGAATTAATCATATGTCCATCCCCTGCATAAGAATCTTTTTCCTAGGTGACAAAGACCTGGAAATATTTGGTTAGCAATAAATTATTATGACATCTACGATACTCAAAAGATAGGTTATTTTAAAACATGACATGATAAGAAAGAGCTGACATTTAAAACTCTTTGGATATACAAATTAAGAAGTAATCTTATTGATATCCAAATCAAGTTTTAAGCCTGGAATGTTTTACATGAAGGTCAATAAGTCTTTACAATTACAAATAATTTATACTTTTAATATTATTTCTTCTAATCAGTCACTAACTAATCAACCATTTTGACATAGATTTACGATTACCAGAGTTCTCAACGACAATCCATTCCATGGGACGGCTTCATGAGAAGTAGAACCTGTCCAAAACAAGACAACTTCCGTGGGCTGTGATCACTAGCTCTCTCCTTCAGTGAACAGTCTCACTTCTTTACCACTAAAGATCAATGAAAGGTCCTTTATCCTCAAAAGTCTCTGGTAAAATTATGCTCACTTCAGAAATGTACATAGGACAGATAATAGATACTTTGAATTCTTTTGGAGTTATCTAGCTCTAATTATGTTACTTTTCATCTATTCCCTTTGGCTTTGTTGTTCGGAAGACACATTTGCTCTTTTTAGTGAGTGGCTTGCGCAGAACTCTGTTCTATCGCCAAAATCTTTTTCCTAAATATCCAACAAGTCTGAAAGAAGAAAAGGATGCACAGCATTTCCTAAGTAGTTTAGCTTTAATCAAACTTCCAGTCGCCTTCTCAGGATAACAAGGAGCAAAAAAGAAAGTCAATTTTGTACCGCTTCAGCCAAACTCCCACTGAAACTGTGGTTATATTCATCCGTAAGTTGGTTTCCAAACTGGGTCAGAAAAAATTTCCTGTTTATTTGACATCAAGAATCCTTCTTCTCAGCCATGAGAAAGTTTCCTGACATGAAGATTTTTAATGCTGTCTTTAAGTGGAACTTTGAATAACTTATCAGAGTACAGTATGTCTACTGGCCGAGATACAGGTTCTTTAGTTAAGTACATCGTTGGGGGGAAAAAGCACTCAGATTCTTTTTCCATCACTATAGATAAATTCTATAATATGACTTGGCAAGTGTAGATGACATCCCATAATACTCATCTTATATGAAAATGTCATGAACCCTTCATGTCAATCTGTAAAAGTATCTCATATGCAGAAATTCTTAATGGAAGGACCCGAATGTAATTCAAAGTGAAAAATAATAGTTGCCGAGATTTGTGAACTGCATTACCATATTTTGTCTAATAAAAAGCACTGACTCATTTTTCAAGGCCTCCTAACTATCACTGAGGTCATCAGAAGTTTATAAAATAAACCTGGATATATTTTTAATTTTTGTTTGGTTTATGTAGATAGTCAAGACGGTTCTCACTTGAAACATTTCACCTCTTGCTCTAATAAAAATGTTAAAAAGTGGAGTGGGGAAAATCATATATATTTGAAATCCCATGCCTGTAGTTGTATTTATAAAGCATTTCAACTCTGTGAAAACTCTGATTACTGACTCAGATTTGGGAACAGTCTTGTTATAATTCACCGTTATTATCTGTCTAATCAGAGGATAAGGGCAGAGCGATTTGTGCCTTTAGGCAAAATTCTCCTCAGGCCCGCTATTTCTATTTCCATTTGCAGGGGTTTAGTGCACTGCCCTGGTTTCAGATTTTTTTTTTTTTTTTTTCAAGACTGACAATCTGAAGTTGCAACTCATCTTCCCAGGTCTCTGTCAGCACTGTGTAAACCTACTTACTGTGCCGTATAAATAGTACTCAGGGGCCTTTCATGAGAAACTTCAGGAGGCAGCACATTCTACCTCTCCAAACCTGAGAACTCTCACAGCTGCTGACAGCACAGCCCACCACCGCGTGAGCCTCACAGGTGCTGCGTGTGATAGAAAAACAGATGATTATTGATTTTTTTTCTTAGGAAAATATTACCAGCTACACAATTTGAAAATATTTACCAAATCGCATTGCAGAGCTGGATGTCACTCTGAAAGGTCATTACATCTTCAAGGAGTATTGTAGCATTGAGGGGGCTCATCTGCATCTTTCTTTACCTTTGGGGAGATTGTTTAGAACGGGCCACATTGCTAACATTCTCTACAAGCATAGCTCATTTATTAACAATGATATGGATGGTGAAATGTAAAACACTTATTATAAAATGGGACACATTAGGGCCAACTAACCTGTACCTGTTGGAGAAACCAAGTTTGAAATAATAAAGTTTAGAGAAATGACATGTAACCATTAGCAAAGACATGTGAATTATTTGGAGCTTATATATTGCTCCCCTCACCAAATGGTTCAATGGCCAGTGCAGCCATGCCCATCTAATGTCATCTAATGGTGAACAGCTATTTTCCATTTTCACTGTAATGGATCTTTTAGCAAAAGCAAGTTTATTACCTGAATTACCTCAATAGTTACCTGAACATAGTAATTTTTCTGTGGAATACAAGTCAAAACAATGACATAAAACTTAAGTGATTGTCAGAAACAAGGGACATCACCCTTCCTGTAAGTATGGAGGCTTGGTTGCTATTGCCAACAAATAAATATAAAGACTAAACATCCTTGTGAAGAGGATCCACCCGCCTCTTTGGCGGTGATTGAAGATAACTGTGTCCAAAAGCAGGAAGATGAGCAAAGGACTCTGAATTTCCTTCTAGCTTCATTGTTTCATTTATTCACGTCACTTATTCTCGTCCTGCACTAAATCATGCAAGTTTATAAGACACGTGATATGTGGAGAGAATACGTAGGTTGTATCTTCAATGCATTTTCAGGAACTTTGGTAAGTGGCGGAGAAACCTCAAGATAGAGGGTTTAACTCAGAACCTTGTAATATTTGGAGCAAAGGCAAAACTGGGTTCAGAACACACCAATCATAATCAAAGGGTTAGCAAGTGAGTACCAGGAATTAATGGTTTATGCCCCTGTTTATCCCCTTACCTTCTGCAAGTAACTGACAAGTAGAGAAAAAATTAGGGAGAATACAGAGTTACAGAGTAACTTTCTAGGGGAAGAGAAGTACCCTTCTCAAATAGAACATCCTTTCATAAATTGAAAGATATTTGAAACATAGCCACATGAAAGACTTCCTGACTGATGTTTTTATAGAAGCCACAATTCTCAAATTTTAAAGTTACATTATTTTTCTGTTGAGAAAGCTCTAGAACACATTTTGTTTTCAAGTTATTATTTCCTATTTTTTTCCAGAAATCAAAATAAATTTCAATAACATATTTTAGTTTTAAGACTAAGTGATGTTTTTACTTTTTATGTGTTAAGTCGACAGGAAAAAAGAAAAGAGCATAGCAGCATGGTGAATGTCAGTGAAAATTTTCTATTGCTATATCATTACCAACATGTATTAAATTATGATTCCCTAAATAAAGATCAGACATTTGAATACATGTTTTTCAGTCAACATTTAGGGATCATCTCCTATGTGTCATTGCTAGTTTAAATGCTTAGGACAAAAAAGTAAGAAACAGGAAAAACAAAACAAAACAAAACAAAAACTCTTCTTTTCTAGGATGGGGAACATACCAAAGGTAAAATGATAAGTAATGCAAAATACATCACATATTTGATGTCGATGGTCAAAAAGATTGGTTAACTATTGCTGAATTAAGAGAATTGCATTGACTTCTTGCTGTGAGGCAAGAGCATCTTTCTACTGAGAACATTCAGTTGGTCTTTGACTTTGCTGAGCTGATTGCATTATGTTTACCTTGTATTTGGGAAATGCTGTGTCCTGAAATGAATTAGCCTCAGTGAACTCATAGAGCATTACCATTATAAAATTGACCATTTGAGAAATTAAAGAGTGTGTGTTTCCCCAACTAGAAGATTTAAAGTGCTGCATATCATACTGAAGTAAGACAATTAAAAACTGAAGATGATTATACAATTGAAACTTACAGTTAAAAAGAATCTTGAAAATCACGTACCTTAAACTGCTCTTTGCATAATATCAAAAATAAAATGCATAGGTTAACAAAATCCAAAATTACTAAGAAACTATAAAGTACTAGTTCAAGTGGACATTGTGATGGTATTAAAAATTAATTAGGAGTCAAACAAAGAATTATAAATCTTGATCAGTGTGATTTATTTCAAGGCATGCAAGGTATGGTCAACAATAGAAATATTAGCATATTAATATAATACATCACCTATGGAGGCTAAAAAAATAAAAATAATATGAGAATACAAATATATTACATTTAGAATTTGACAAGATGTTAGTATTCACTATAAAAACTCTCAGTGTTCTAGGAATAGAGGGGAAATACCTCAACTTGATCATGTATATAAAAAACCTGCAGCTAACACCATATTTGATGGTGAGACAGAACATTCTAAGATCACATACAAGGCAAGGAAGTTCCCTCTCAGTATTCCTTTGAACATACTTTAAATGCTATCTATGCATTAAGACCTGAAAGGAAATGAAAACTATATAGTTTGGGAAGGAAAAAAATAATAAAATAATCTTTGTTTTAGACAGCATGCTTATCTAGGTAGCAAATTCAAAAAAAAAAAAAAAAAAGAAAGAAAAAAGAAAAAAACCTTCAGAACTAATAAGTGATTATAGAAAAGTAACAGGACACAAGGTTAACAAACAAAAGTCACCCATTTTTCTATGTCAAAATGAACAAGAAAAATTTGAAAGTAAAAACACAATAACGTTTAAAATAGCACCCCAAAATAAAATGCTTCAGCATATATTTTTTTTTAAATAAGTATAGGACTTATAGGAGGAAAACTACTATGCTTTTATAAACAAAATCAAATAATTAAGTAAATGGAGAGACGTTCCATGTTCATGGATAGGAACACTCAATATTGTTAAGATACTAGTTCTTCCCAACTTGATCCAATGGTTCAATGGAATCCTACTCAAAATTCCAGAAAGTTATGTTTTTATATATATATATATATATATATCAATAAACTGATTCTAGAGGTTATATAGAAAGTCTGAAGAACCAGTATTAAAGGAGAACAAAACTGGAAGATTAATGTTATCCCACTTTAAGACTTACTTAAATTCTTGCTGTCTTTAGTAACAAAGCCACTGTGGTATTGGCAAAATAGCAGATAAGTAGGTCAATGGAAATAGAAAGTATGGGGATAGAAAGTATACAAATAGACTCACATAAATGTATCTAAATGGCTTTTTGACAAAGCAGCAAGAATAATACAGTGGTGGAAAGACAGTCTCTTCAACTGGCTCTAAAACAAGTGACACTAGAGAAACTGAATACCTGCAAACAAAAAATGAATCCAGTCACAGACCTTACACCCCTCAGAATAATTAACTTAATCGCTAACCTAAATATAAAACATAAAAGGAAATAATTCCTAGAAGATAATATAGAGAAAACCTAGATGACCATGGATATGGTGAGAACATTTTAGGTGTAGCACCAAAGAAATGATCCATTAGAGAATAACTGAAAATCTAAACTTCATTAAACTAAATTTTTCTCTGCACAGACATTATCAAGAGAGTGTGAGGACAAGTCACGGAATGCAAGAAAATATTTGCAAAAGACGCATCTAATAAAGAACTACTATCCAAAGTAATAATCACTAAAACTCAACAGGAAGAAAACATGTTTAAAAACAATGGGCTAAGTAATGACTTACAAACTGTCTTTTAAAATGATGTTAACATTTTCTAGTGCCATCAGCAATGAGTGGGGTTACTGTACATCCTCCTAGGTTTTTGGTGGTGTCAATGTTCGAGGTTGTGGCCATTTATATAGTGATATATCATAGTTTTAATTTGTACTTATCTGCTGAAATATGGTATAGAACAACTTTATATACTTATTTTTCATATGTACATATTTTTTAGTGAGGTAACACAGCCTGTCACAGTGAGTACTGTTAGCACCTCCCTTCTGGAGAATGTGCAATGGTTTAATGTCAGATATGTGATTCTTTTCCCTTTTCTTCAATCTACTATTGAATAGTTGTGGTGAGGGGAAATTACCTTCCAATGCCACAGAGCACAGACAAAACTATTTTTGTGTCTACGTTAAACTTCTAGATATGAGACAAACAGATTCAACAACAAGATGTTGGCTCTAAAGTTGACTAAGTTTTAATCCTACAAACCACCTCCCAGGTTCAGTGTCAATGTGAATATTTTTAGGAAATATTAATCTCTGCTGTTAATCTTGTTCTCTCCAAGTTAAGCACAAACTAAATAGCTCTCCAAAGATATTATATGTGTGTGTGTATATATATATTTTTATTGGGATAATTTCCTTTAAAAAATCAAATATGCCTCATAGAAAATGACTAACTTGCCTAAGTCCACTCAAATAGCAAGCTTCGTAGCCAGGAATAAATCTGGATAGTAATAACTCTGTCTGCATTTTTTTCAGTTTCCTGAATCAGACAGTTGAGAATGGGCCCCATATTTTTATGGATACCCTGGGGCAAAACTAGGACAAATAATCACCACCTCATACCTACTGTGTGCACAAGCATTACCTGCAACTGCCTTGCTGATTTAAATCATCACCAAACCAAGTATTTATTAAAAAAAAAAGAAAGAAACAAAAGAACAATTCACCTCATTATTTGGGCCCTGACCTCCAACC
This sequence comes from Solenodon paradoxus, assembly GCA_004363575.1. Lineage (NCBI taxonomy): Eukaryota > Metazoa > Chordata > Mammalia > Eulipotyphla > Solenodontidae > Solenodon > Solenodon paradoxus. The sequence goes on from RJWH01001634.1 coordinate 233,745, forward strand.
AACCTTTTTCTAAACACTAAGAATGAACCTGATTACGTAACTTGGTTGGCAGGCTCATACTAGCTCATCAAGCTCAGTTTAGACTGGACCCCAGGGAACAGTTAGATAATGGTCCCTCCCTCCTCCAAGGGGATTTCTCCCCTCCCATTCATTGATTTCAATTCCTTCTGTCTCCACGTCAGAGCCATGAAAAACAATAAAAGAACAGAAAATAAAATACAGTCGAAATTAGTATGTGTCACTGTGGAGAAGACCCACATTAAGTGCAGAGTTATTTTACAAAGGAGCTCAAAAAGCAGAAATTTCAACCTGTACCATGTTGTACTTTATTGTGTGCACATTTTTGGCACAGGTGCTCCCTGACAGCCTTTTCAAGTACCTGTCCTATTTTGCAGGAATTTGGCATAGAGCAACTGTCCAGCATGTGAGGAATTTTGCTATACTGAAGAAAATCAGAAAGATGACAGAAACATAATTGTAACAAATGGAAAAATAGAGAAGATAAATTTGGGTTAGAGAAGCAGGAACATATGTGAATTTGCAATGAAAGAATTCACCTAAACTCTCAGTGAAAATATAGAATTGCAGAGCTAGAAGGATGTGTCATTTCATCATTATTGAAAAGAGATACCTGTGTATTTTCATGCAAGAGATTTAGTAACTGACTTAGTATTAGTCAAATAACAAAAGTAAGAGCCAGTTAGAGAGTGAGACACTTGTTAAGCATTTATATCCATTTTTAAAAATAATTTTTGAAAATAGTTCAACCTATGTTTCATTGAGAGGGGAAACTAAGACTGAGACAGAAATTATTTGCTTGAAAACTGTCTCTTAAAAGTAAGAGAACGAAAACCAGAACTGGATAGAAACTAACAAAATGGACAAAGCTGTCTGATAAGACACAGAAAGTAGTGATTAGGAGAAAGGGAACAGGTGGACCGAAGCAGAATGTTTCATTCAATATTCAACAGCATATCCTGAATAACCCCTTTTATCTCAGGCTCTCAGTAGAAATAAGCCCCTTTCATGTCATAAACACTGAACTAGAATAGCCTAAGTAACACAAGATAAGTCAGAGGAGTGCTACAGGACAATATTTCAAAACGAGCTAAAAAAACAAAACAAAACAAAAAAACCCAAAACATTTAAGTGACACTTTGAAAATGCAACTTGACCAGGAAAAAAAGACAGAACTAATATAACAGAACTCAGGGAAGAACTGGGAATCATTTTAGAAATGAAGTTTAAAACTAGGAAAAATATACGAGCATCTAAGCATAGCAGATGACTTTAAAAATGAAGGCAAAATGAGAGAAACTTATAAAGGGCAAAGAGAAATGAAAAAGGACACGCAAATATGAGAAAAGGCAACAAGCATGAGAGACAAAACATACCCAGAACAAAAAAAATAATGAATGTTATAATGCCAGAAAACTTTCCTAAGATAAAAAAGAATTGAAACTATTAATTGAAAGATTAAAACACAAATACAGATAAGCAGATCTATAACAGTCAGTAGTGAGAAATAGTCTCATCAAAATCAAAATTTTTAAAAATTGTACATCAGCAAAACTATGAAGACACAAAGGAGGAAAACTGCGTTGCCATCAGACTTTTCAGTAATAGTACTTAATGTCAGAGATACAGAATACACTTGATATCTAAGAAAAAGAATTGTAATCCTAGGATTTGATCCACTTTGAGTTTGACTGACTTTCGAATAGTCTTCAGATCAACTCTAACGACAGCCAACTTAGGACATTCTGCTCCCAGTAACTCTCAGAATTGATTTTAAGAAGAGTTTTGGACAACAAGATATATGGAGACACAAGAAGAATTCTGGTTGTAAGTGTTTTATATTTACCTGTAGGACTTGACTCAGTATGGCTTTAACTATGAAAAGCTGAATCAAATACAGTTTTCAGTTAATAGTATCATTTAAATATCAGTTCATTTATTCTAACAAGTGAACCATCCTAACATAAGATTTTAACAGAAAATCAGAGTGTTGACCTTGTCACCATAGCTTAGATTCCTAACTGCTAAGTCACAACTACTATGATTTTTTTTCTAAAGTGGTGTATACAGATAAAGGGGGTGGAAAAGTCAAGGTCACCTGAGTTAATCCTGATAATACTGAGTTAAAGTAATAGCTGGGAAGAGGCGGCTAGAAGCACTTGCTGGAATGCCAAGAGTCATTCCTATGAGCTGCATCTAAACAAGGCCAGTCATAGGTTATAGGCATACAACGCTGTAGTATATATGAAAGGAAAGTGAAAACTGGTACTAAGATAAATTCCATTGTCTGTTTTTCCCTAAACAGCAAAGCCAAGCTTTGAAGATAGTTACATTACACCTATTAAGACATGTGTGAAATCACATACACACATCATTTTACATTAATAATCAAGATGACCTATCAAAAGTACATATTATGCTTATAAATAAATGAAATGAAAATTTGGGGGTAAAAATCAGGGTCTTTATGAAACAGTAAAGAAGATTCTCAGGTGTAATGAAATTCAAGGTGTATAATAAAAAGAGGTTTAAAACTATTCTGACTTGAGGGTTTTTACACATCATTAATATCTACCATTTCAAGTCACTTCAAATTAGGCATCCCAGTGCACATTTTCCTTGCTTCAAGAAAGGAATAAAAAATGCGAGACCAAAAAAAAAAAAGGATTAAAATATGACATTTCAGTGCTGAAATATGCAACCCAGGGCAAAAACATAAGGGAGTACAGAAAGAGACTGAATTGAAATTCTGAAGCTCTACAGATGTCCTCTCACTTCTATAATTTTCAGCTTTGTGGAGATTAGTGATGGCGGAAGATGTGCAAAATTACCAACCATGTGGAATACAAGGGACAAGCCTCAGCATGCAGGTGACAAGGACTCCTGAGAGGCACTGTGGGTACTAGCCAACTCTGAGTTAAGGATTTTGAAAGGAGGTATCCCCACATCGAAGGGGGAACAGCTCTTCCAATGATTTATACTACTGCGGGGTTTGGAGGAAAGTTAGTAATTTAAATTCATGTGTCGCCTATGTTCTATTTTGTTCCGCATCAGAAAATATCTACACAGGCTTCTGTGCAATGTGCTGTATTATTTATGACGATGGAGGTATTTAAGGCCAAATTCTGATAACCAAAATTGTTTCCAACATGGGGTTCACCATCTCAAAAGAAAACAAACCCAAAAGTGACAAATATGTGACTGAAATAATGGCAGTGGGCAGAGACTGATTTGTGCTGTGCAAGTTTAAGAAAACAGCAAAGTATTCAGAAACATCTGGAAGACCAGGATACAATCATGAAAATGACTGTGATGTAAACCATGGAGATTCATATTATCAGAAAGACACAGGGGTATCTATTTATGAATGCCTGGAAGATAACCAAACAAAAAGGAAACAATATGGAGAAAGGGTCTGAAATGATTGCTTCAATGCTGATTCTGCTGCCAAGAGTTTGAATTATTACGCACAAAAATGTCGTACACATAATGGAGTTAGTAATTGCTAAAGTTTATAAGACATCGCCTCGAGGCATCTTCCTGAATCTGTAACTCAAATTGTCTTGGAAATGAGCACTATCACCTCATAGAAATTGTGTGCTGGGCTGGGAGAAGATAAACTAAGAACACTGATCAAATTAAGATAAATGAAGTGACTAGAAGTGTGGAGACACAGGTCAATATTTGGCTGATTTTTTCCTTGTAAATACTTTCTCATTTGTCTATTAGATTTTCACACCAGCGATATTTCCTACCTCCTAATAAGAATACCTTGGAGGAAGAGGTGACATACAAACTATGTAGATGCAGCTCTCTTCTCCATTGTAGTGACCATCAAAAGTTCACAGAAGAACAGTAAAGAATGTATGCATTTTTTAGACAATGTAGAAAAAAGTTTAATTCCAGAATGGTATGTAAACTTAATCAGCATCAATATCGAACCTCATGTGATGTGTTAAAAAGAAGTAGGAGTGGAATTGCCAGTCCCTGTCTTCTCTGCATATGTAACAAAATCAAGTCTATTTTGAAATCCAATATAACTGCATTCATGTGTATTTGAAAAAAGCAGAGGGCAAAAAATCAGAGCTGCTTAAAGAACTAGGATTAATCCCAGGAGAAGTCTGTTCATAATTAGCTCATAGAGGAAATAAGAAATGTATCTCAGAGGAGGAGGAAGGAAGTGACATCAGCACAGTTAATTGGAAATCCTTTCTGATTGAAGTACAGAGTTACAGTCCATGAACATTCGTTGTATCCAGTTCTTTTTATCTCTTCTTTTAGCCAAGCTAGCTAGAGTAAGGAAAGATTTATCTTCCTTCAGACAGGCTTCCTGAAGATGGTATTGAAGAGAATGTTGCAAAGAAAGCTGAATAAGAAAGATAATTTTTACTGCAATTTAAGAAGGGATACTAGACATAACTCATTCTCTAATAAGGACAAGAAGAAAATTATCAGAGCTAACCTCCCCTAAAAATATTTTGATACCACTTTTTAAAAGATATATAAAAACAAACGAGAGAACACTGAAGGTGCTACCAGGAGTAACTCACTATGAATTTCTTATTCTAAAACTTGTTATAAATTTTTTTTAATTTAACTCCAGTTTTCCCCATCTGATTATAAGACAAAGACGATAAATTGGTAGCTCATGAATTTGTCTGGCCCACTAAATATGCTAGCAAATAATAACTATTATTATCACTGTTAATATTTTAAAATATTGAGAAATATCCCAATTTTTATCACTTCTTTGAAAAAAAAAAAAAGATTAGCATTCCTAAGACCAAATCATCTGGACTTGAGTTGACACTGATGACAAGATAAAACAATCCTCTTTCTTTATCTCCCAGCATTTCCCATCTGAGTTACAGTTTCCTTTTATTTCTCTTTTTTCTAAGTTATTTGAGATCTTGAGCAATGTAAAATCATACTCTATTGATGCATGACAATGCAGAAGCAAAAACATTTTTTACCTATATTTGAAATGTAATCTTATGAAAACTTTTAGTTATAAGTTTCAGAGAAATTAGCCGCACTGAATTTTCTCAAAGATTAATACCCTGGACTGAAGATATTATCACAGTGCAGCTATCTCAGCTGGAGATTTGGCACCTAGAATAAAAGTACTAGATTTAAGTCATTCTAAAACTTAAAAACTAGGAAAAACATCCCACTAATCAATCAAGCAAGCAGAATAGCAGAATGGTAGGAATTTCTCAATTTAGGGATAGAAAGAAATTTCCCTTTTAACTCCTGCTACTTACCTGCCTGACCAAGTTTCTGATCATTTCTTTTACTTGATAAATGTTAAGTTTCTTTAAATCCTAAAAGATTGAAACAACTGAGTTTCCTAACTAAGGGCAAGATTTTGGCAAGACTTAAAACAGGTCTGAGAAGCTAGCTGGTGCTGGAGGACATCAGTGGACAGGGAAGGGCTTTGAGGATCATTTTGCAGTAAACATTCCCAATTCTGCTCTGTGATGCAACTGAGCCCTGTACTTACAGGCGATTAAGATTACAAATGGTCTACTAGGCTCTGTGCCTGTCTTAGAACTGCATCATACTCTGCTGCTCTCAGTCTAACCACAACTGAGGAGCAGACCCAGGTAGAGAGAAACTCATTTGGGTTTCTGTTCCAAGCTGCTGGCTGGCATGCTGAACCTCCAGTATGAACCTGAGATCACTCAAGAGAATTCAACTGTAAAACAAATCCATCACTGAGGTTGCCAGAGGGCAATAAAAACTTCACTGACTTGACTGTAGGAGCAACCAGGGCAGTTTTCCATTAGGCAGAGGAACAGGGCAGGTGCCATGGAGTTGTGAACTAGAAGCTGCCTGGGAGACTTTGGCCAGACTCCCATAAGTGGGGCCTGTCACCCTCCCCATCGCTGGCCCAAGTGTACCAATTAGGCAGTAATGAAAAGCAAGCTAAGAAAATATAGCAGGAAGAGGGCTCCCCTGGGAGAGAGGTAAATTAAAATTCATACAAGCCCTTATGGCAGAAGACCTTTTTCATGATCATGATGCAAAAGTTAGTCTATCAGGAATTTTCCACGGTACTATGGAAACTGTAGCCATGTCCTGTTATCGTACTATGGAGGCTGTAGCTACATCCTGTTATCATGACCAAGGACAAGCAAGCATAACCTCCCTACTCTGTAGCTGTTCATAACTGATTAACAGTTGCCATAGAAACCACACGTAGCCCAGGAGATGAATCTTTACCTCAGAGTACAAAAGTTGCTCCCCTAGACCCCCTGCTGCTCAGCTTTGGGTAAATACCCCTGAGTGAGCACTGGTGCTTGTAATAAAATGCCATTTTCTCTACTTTTCAGTGCTGAGCTGTCAGTCTTCTCACCATCTGAAGGCTCAGCCATAACATCTTGGAGCTGTAGAAGTCAAGTCTCCACACATTCCCAGCAAGGATTCCTGGAGGAAACAGAATCTTTCAACGGTGTGTGAGGATTGGCAAAGGTATCGGGGCATTGAGTTATTCCCAAAACTCCAGAGGATTGTTGTCTCCACCATACCAGAGGGCCAGGGATCACTGAATCACAGATGACAGCACATAACTCAGAAGAAGTTTGATAGGGGAAAGAATGAAATGACCAATCAGGCAACATACAAGAAGTTCACAATTCTGATAATTTAGCAGATGGTCCAGAGTACAATAACTAGAAAGTAATGCACTAATGGTAACGAACGCAATTGGATATATGTGTCTATCATTTTTTTTTTAAGAATGAGTTGTTTTGTTTTGTTTTTTTTGCGCTTGTTTTTTACTTTCTTTGTTCTCACAGCATGGTTACACATTTCTGGGAAAATACTGTTGTTTATCAGCCATAGGGAAATATTTTAATATGTCACAAATAATAACTTCAAGAAAAATACATTCTCCCTTATCCGTAGCTTTTTCAAGCAGTTATTTAACTATCTAATACTAATGGAAAGCAAAATATGCTAGATACTGAGAGGATGGAGAAAAGAAAATACTAAGAAAGCCTAATAGATTTTAAATATCAAAACTTACTTTAGTCAAACTTCTCTTTAGATATTAAATATTTGGATAATTTTTTTCATATTTGAATTTCTACATTTAATTCTTTATGACCTAATATTCATAGAATATTTTTTTTAATTCCTAGTGTTTTATAATGACTGCATAGTTTATAACCACTGCTTAGTTTCCAAAAGATATAAGCAGTAAAACTCACCAGGACCAGAACTGGAAATTCTGCACTGCCATTAGATATTCTTATACAGTATTTTAGGTGGGTGAACAGAACAAGGGAGTCAGTGGCTTATTCATTTTACCAACTTAATTTTCAGTAAATTGTGTTGGCATTATTTTTTAATTCAGCTGTGACAATAATACATCGTTTAATTATGATTCATTATAATAAATTCTGGCAAAGAACTAGAGTTTAATGCTGAATTCTTTACACTGAGTCTTGAGTCAGAAGGACTCACAGATTAGCAAATCTAGAATAACTGAAAAGGCAGGCTGTCTCTGACAGATGAGGACCCAGTGACAGTTCTCCAGATATACCCCTTTTCTTCAACTCTTCCCAATTTAATACCTTCTAATACAGAAATAGTTTTCTTATGTCCAACCAAAATCCACCAGACTTTAGAATAAGATGCTACTTTTAGTTCAGCCCTCACTAGAAAAGAAGAAATGTGGTTAAAAACTACTTAGGCAGTTAAAAAGTAGTACCACCTGTGTTCTACAGCTACTTGCTTTTCCAATAGAAGTGCTTGTTTCTTCCACCACATGACCTGATCGAGCATTGTACTTCCATTTTCCAGTCTCAAGGGGGACTGCTTAGAGTAGTTCTTCAATATCATGCCACAGCATGGTTTTCAAAGGGAATGATAGTCGTGATAGAAATTAAATATTGAAGTCAATAGAAATCACAATGATTACAATTCAATGGATTCCAACCAGCATTTAATGAACCTCTACTCTGTGCTTAATACCGGGCAGTGGGCTGTTCACCTAAAACAAGTGGTCCCTATCTACAGAATGACTGAAACATAGTACACAGATAAAAGCACATTTTAAACATTCAAATAACAGGTCAATATAAAAGAAACACATACTGTTTAGTTTAGACAGAATTAAGAGACAGGCTAAAATGAAGGTAGAAATATTCCAAAGGAAGACACGAAACCTGGAATCTACAAAAAAGAGACAGGAGAAGAAAAGCACTTTTTTAATTTTCTTAAAACTGATTTGCCCACATTCTTTCTGGTAACCACGAATTTGATCTCATAGAGTGAAGGTTTATTTTTATTTTATTTGGTTCATTTGTTTGTTTGGTTTCTTTACCATACACAACTGAAATTATGCAATGTTTGTCTTTTTCCAACGAACTTATTTTACTTAGAATAATCCCCTCTAGGTCCATGGTATATATACACAATGTAATAATACTTGGCTACAAAAGAAAAAAAAAAAGATGAAATTCTGTCATGTGCAGCCACATGCAGAGACCTACAGGAAAAGAACATTCTTAATAAAGTAAACATTTTTTTTTAATTACACAATTAGAATAGCCTAGGAGGCAATGCCTACATGGAAGAGAGATCACAACATGGATCAAAGAAAATTAAGTTGAATAATTTAGGAAAAATTATCCTTCAATCTTGAATAATTTAGGAAAAAATTATCCTTCGATTTGGTATAAAGAACGCAATGGCTCCATATGAGAATTATGCTCTGACTGGAGATTAATTTAACAAACAAACAAGACAGTGAACAAAGATGTGGCTTGTTGGAAGAAAATTTGAGGACATGAGAAAGGAAAATCAAATCTGATAAAGTCCATGAAAGGTAATCTCTTAAGGAGAAACAAAGATAGAGTTTACCAAATTAAGGAACTGTTATCACAGAACAAATTACAATCTCTAAACAGTTACAGAACTGTCTCCTTAGGCACCTGCCCAAAGATTTTGTATCCTGATCATCTTCTCCCCTTCGGCACGCTAAAGATTCTGGTTTTGTTTTTTGTTCACTGATTCAACTCTTTGGAGAACATCCACTTATTAAAAAAAAAAAAAAAAATACGGTTTGGTGTGAATTACACAGAGATCGTGGTACAAATTTAATAACCTAAAAAGCATACAGCAATATAAAGACAAGAATAAAGAGAAAAAAAGGGCCCAACATTTATTTTCCTGTTTCTGAACTCTTCATTGAATGTTGACAATAGACATTTCATAGACTGTTCCCTATCTTCACTACATTCCTGCCTATGTTTTTCCCAAACCCAGGGCCTCTACCGTGTTACTCTCTGTCCTTCATGGTCAGGCCTGGAGATTATTTAAGTCTTTATTTTCTCTTACCAGCTTCCTTATAGTAGCCTCTCGTTACCTCTCTGCCTTGAACTTTTTCCATTTATAATCTGTACTTAAAATGCATGCTTGATAAAATAATTCTATTATAAAAAGGCAATGGACTTATTTTTTTGCTCTATAACATATGCTAAATTTCATAGCATAAGGTACAAAACTTCATTCTCTCTTTTTCAGTCTTCCCAGATACTATATACTAGTCTTTTCATTTCCAGAATATGATCTATACTCTTCAATATGGAGACATGACAACAGCTATTAGTCTCTACGAAAAGCCCTCCAGTTGTTTCTCAGGCAAAAAAAAAGTAAGGCTTTAATAGTCAATCTCAGAGGGAATCTTCTTTGACAACTCACCCAGATTTAGTCAGTAACTCATTTAAGTGTTCATTATACTTACATATGGTTCTACTGGTAACTTATTAAGTATCCACCATGTTGACATAGAACAATATAGCCACAAGTTTCAGACATATTGCTGTTCGATAAATGTCATGCTATTTTAATTCTGACCTTTCCTGCAACCAAGAGAAAGATGATGATTTCCTGAGAGTAATTTCTAACAAAACTATTAGCACTCATCCCTTTTTCACGCAACTATAAATTTCTTGCTTGTGAGATTCTTCCTATCCTTTCTCTATATAATTCCATGCCACTAGACATCAAAAATTAATCCAATTACATGGTTTCTATGACACAGAGAAAGAAAGACAAACAACAAAAAAATGAATCCAGCACCATTGAGTGCTATGCACAAAACAGCTGTTCTCTATACTTGTAGAGATTCCTAATAGTTAAAATAATTATGCTGCAAAAAATATTTGGATAAAGTAGAATATATGATTTTAATATAGTTCAGGGTTTTTAGGAAAACTAGGTGTTACAGTTTAAGAGCACAGGCACTGCAGTCAGACAACTGATAATCTGACTTTTCAAGTTCCACCTGCCTCATAAGACTGATATGAAGAGTAATTGACATAACACATGCAGAAAGCTTCCATATAGTTACCTACCCTGATGGTTACTATTTGACTGCAATTACATTAATCTATAAACTGGAAGACAGAGGAGAAACTATGGACTGAAGAATCATCTAAGTTTAAACATTTGTTGTGTGACTGAGGATGCTTACTCAGTATCACTGTCTCCTTGTGGTTTTCTTTACTGTATCTATAATTAACATTAGATATAGCTTCAGTTTTAAAATAAGATAAATATGACAACAAGCCTAAAAATTAGCACAGAAAATACTAAAAAAAGTGGGTTCTTTTCTCTTCCCTTCATGCAAGAGGTCTATTTTTCAGTTTATTTTGTATTAGTGTAAGTTTTAATGGATACAATAGATTGTCTACGAATCATAACAGAATTTAATAGCTTATTTCCTCATAATATATGTATATGTAAATATATATGTATATGTATATACATATATATATATTTTTTAAAACACCTTTCTCAGTGTTAGCTCTGGTAAGAAGGCCCCTCACTAGACTGGTGTTGGGTTGGGTTCTGATTCTTCTAGAATGAATGCTAAATATACCAAAATATCTATTTAGGGAAAATAGGAATTAGTGAACACAAAGAGATTTCAATATAAAATATGTGGTTATACCAACATGACTCAAAGTCCTTAAAATTTCAACAACTTTGTCCCCTCTCCATACTTTATTTTTTTAAAGAAAGAAACCTGGTCCCCTCTTAACTTCTGTCAAAGTATTTCCAATGATATATAGTTTTAGTGCAAGGAGAGTGAAAATTTGCAAACAGATAATTTTGTGTTAATCTTGCTCTTCATGACTTGGATGTACAACCCTGATATTTTTTGTCAATTCTGAAAGTAGAAAGACAAGTGTGGAGAGTTCAGAACAGTGAAGAAAAGAGAAAGACAGTGATTTTTTTAAATTAAACTTCACTTTTTTTTAACCAACATGCTGTAAAATTCATTTGCATGATCTGTACATTTCTAGTTATAACTCTGTATCTCTATACAATTTTCTTCATGACTTCACAGGTAACTAAGAATTTGTAATGTTTTAAATAATAGCCCTCTTTCCTCAGTGAAATCAGTGCTTTGAGAAAGAGTGTGATTTTCCATCAATGCTAAGACCACATGAATGTCTAACTCTTAGGCAGTCTTCCTAGACAGGCTAATGGGGCTTGTTTCATATTTCACTATGTGTTTTCTTTTTTAATTATTTCAGGTCAATTAATTGGCAAAAATGGAAGAGGACACTGAGTTTTCTATTTATCCCACCGGACCTACTTTCTTCAGCATCTTCTCTCCTGCAAATCTCATTTATTACAGTGGGAAAAAAAATTTTTTGATTAATGATCTAATTTGAAGAAAAATGAGTTTGATTAATCAACATTTTCCTGCAGAGTGTCATTTTCAGAGCAAGGCCTCCCTGTGGCAATTTATAGGCATTTATGAACTTTCAATACCTGCTAGGCATCCTAAATACACTCACTCTAAATTTGTCATGATTCACTGATTTAAAAGTGTTTTGCACAGTTTTATAGAGGAAAAATTTAATAAAAAATATTACCAGTAATACTGCCTTTTTCCCAAGACATAACTTTTGTAAAGCTGAATCAGAATCTTTCCTCTGTTCAAACTCAGTATTATTAGCATGAATACAATTTGATCCAACTGAATAGATGCCATTTGCTGTCTAATCTCATGTTCACATCTTCTTGCTGTTTATAAGTTATTCTTTGTGTTTTAACTTCGAGTAGAACTACGGTATGTCTACTGGTGACGAGCTAATAATTTACCCTAAATTACTTAAATACCTTGAGCTATTTAAGTCTCTCAGACTCTGCCAAAGGGGTTTATCTGTGGACTGAGTCCCAGCTTCAAGGCTCCATCAGGTAGGGTGCAATTCTGCCTTTGTCTGCATGTCCTGCATGTACAGAGCTTTCAGGTCACTCAGAAGTGGAAGATCAGTAGTGTCTTTCTCACATCTTTTCTGAACATGAGCACAGTTCTGCCTATGCATGTGTCCTTCTAGATTCTCAGATATATGTCAGAAGAACTTTTCAAAGTCCCCTGTGGACATCTCATTTGCCAATTTTTCCTTTCAATTCTTTGGTCAGATTCATGATAGTCCTAACTGCTATCACAGCCTTAGGCAACTTCAGTATTATCCAATCGCAGCTCACTGCTTTTGACAGACAGTAAAAGAATAAGGCTGAAGAAAGAAGATGGTTGTTTGCAAAGAGCAAGTATGGAGTCAGGTCAGAGACAAACCCTGACAATTGAGCTTTTCAGGGAACTGCCATACAGGTCAGAGAGAAAATTCTCTGGGGATGTGGCTTTTAGTGAGCTCCAACCCATTCCTTGCACCTTCAGGGGCCACCAGACACTGATTTCAAAGTAGCAGTTGCAAAGCTGTTAGTTTCAAAGATATTACAGAACTTGGAAGAGGGGACTAGAAAAGGTCATGTGAAACACCACAGAGTTTGCTACTCTGACTGAGATTCCACTGTTTTTCTTGAATAAATGTTCCTTGTTCCAAGTCTTTATTTGATTTCCAGCATTCTGAAAGTTTTCATTTTGATCATTTTTTCCATGGATCATGTCTTTTACTGGAGTGTGAATTTTGAGGAGTTCTTACTCCACCATCTTGGAAACTATCACTCTAAATATTATTATTTATTTTTAGTTCAATGTGCTGCTTCATCATTTTCTCAAAGATTAATACAGACCCTACTAAACTAGAGTTTGGTAATGAATAAACTAATCACTTGAAGTTATAACTTCCACCTGTGCAGTAAAAGTGAACAGGAAAAAATGGGTCTGAATTAAGTGTCATTTGCATCCCTACCCTGCTGTCATCAGCTATGCCTTTGACAGTCCTGGACCCATGATTTTTAATTTATTATTTACTGAGGTAGCTTTGACTGACAAAATAATATAAACCCATATGTACTGGCTACCCATTCCTCAAATATATGACAACATACACTGTCAACCACCAAATTACCAAGAGTTCCTCACCGTTGCCCATTGGCCCCAACCACCACTTACCCCCAACTGCTTAAGAATAAATTTTTCACCCAATTAACAACTGAATCTCATTTTCAAACCTAATCACAACTGGTAAATATAATATTTTCACTGTTGTGAAAAAAGCTGTCCTTTAAGAAATTAGTTTCTCTGTAAAGTCCATGAGACTGCACATTCATAAAATTATCACATTATACTATCTATGTTTCATGCATTATTTTAAAAAGTTCAAGATCATCTATTTTGAGCTGCCTCATTAAAAATAGAAAGTTATAAATTATTTGATACTGCTTTGGGAACATTGATCATCCCATTCTTACTATCAAATAATATATTTTTTTTATTATTACTATTATATTACTAACAATCAGTATTCAGTCATTCACTTGTTTTTTATTTTAACTTTAATTCTATCCGATAGTGTCAATAGTCCACAGGGAATAATAAATCACCCAAATATTTCTTATTACTCTTTCTGCACATTTTTATGGGAAAAGATGAGCATTTTGAGTTTGTTGAATTTTTTCCCCAATTTATGTTTGAACATAAATGGATAAGTAGTGTCATCTGAAAATCCATTATAAGGGAAAGCTATAGCAAAATACAATGTGCTAGACACATGAAACTGCAAGTTAGAGCCTACCAAAACTAAATTTCTATCAGTTTAATTTGCTGCTCTCATGTTTTCATTTTTCATGAATAAAAATATCTCAATGTTTCTTCCCTAATTCTACAGATACTGTTACCTATGACTGAGACAATCCAACTTATAGGTCAATTTTCAGAAATACTTTTCATTAGAGGAAAAAGAGTGATGGCTACGAAGGGAGGGATAGAGGTTTCAGTAGGCTATAGAATGTGTCATGTAAGCTGTATGAGTGGGGTATGATATTTTGATTCTTTATACTATAACACCCCAAAGCGCAATGAATAACAAAACAATTACTCCTCCAGATTGTTGAGAGAAATTGGAATTTCTCAATGTTGGGAATCTTGATTATAGTAGCTTCAGGAGTTTTCCTAATATAGAGAAAAAGAAATGTATAAACTTGGTAAAGCAAAACAGAATGGACCCCGTCAGATAAAGAACATCTGTGGAAAACTGGAAAGTTAGAAGTATTCAGAAAACAAAGGTTTGTTGTTTAAATTTATACAAAAGAATTTAGCTATACACCCCTGGAATGTTACTGAGAATTAAGTACAATTTAATAATAATAAAAAAATTATATAACGCAGCTGTAATAACTTGTCTTTCTATTTCTGTCATAACTTAAGAGTCTTCAACAAAGTCTGTTTTTCCCTCTATGTCATCTCTTCACTGATTTTTCTTATTTAAACAAGAACATACCTGATTAAGGAACAGATGTCTTGTCCCTGGGTGGTTGGTTTATTTTTATGTAACTCTTATATTACAGAAAGGAACTGAATTTGCTAATGAGATAGCTACACTTAGTTAAATAAGTCTTTGATCTGATTTTTTTCCATTTCTTATAGAGAAAAATGTCACATTCCATATACAGAATGAAAATATCACTTTTACCAGAAGCAAATGAGAACTTAACAGGAAAGATCTGGGTTCAAACAAAGGCATTCTTACCAGCTGATTAACCTTGGACAGATCCCTTAACTGCTCCCACTCCAGGTTCCTAATCTGTGATGCACATGAGTTTGCTAATACTGACCTCTCAGGGTTTGGAGGGTGGGTTACAGGGGGCTGTGATTGCCATGGAAATATTTTACAGCATTGTAATATCCTTGAGAGTTTCATTGGTTTGAGGTTAATGGTTTCAGTTTGTACCCAAGAAGAAAATAGCCATTCCTGGTCAGAAAGAATTGAAAACGTCCTACCCTACTGCCCACCCTTCCTACTCTATTGCACAAGGGAAAAGTTTATCTTTAAAAGTACCCAATTCTAGGATCCATCCTTTCATTTAGGAAGCAAGAGTGCAGCTGCATTTGCAAAGCTGTTCTGACCTGAGTTTATAAATTAGTCAGTCTTAAAGAGATAATATCATAGAATTCAATGTCTTCTAATTAAAGAGGAAAAAAAAATCTGAAGATTTAAGGAATTTAAGCTAAATAAATACACAGGCAAAGGTGAACAATTTATGATCTGTAATTTTTCTCATGAACTGAAAACTTGTACCACGGGGTGGTGGGAGGCTGGTGGGGAGAGGAAACAAGACATATGCTTGGAAGCTTTAGAAAATACGAAATACAAAACTGGCTTTTCTAATGTTTAATTTAAAAATTTAAATATAAAAGTTGGTTGTATTTGGTTCCCAGAGGGGAAGGAGGTGGGGTGGGCAAATCAGGTAAAAGGGGTCAATTGTAAAGTGAAGGTTAAACTGACCTGCTAGTGGTGAACTTAATCTAGTATATACAGAGGGTGATTTATAATGATTTGCCCCCTTTGGCCTATATAATGTTATAGTGCAATGTCACTTCAATATTTTTTTTTTTAAGTAAGTTGAAGAATAACAAGAAGGCAAAAGTCAAATGCCTACTGCTTTATGAAAATGCATTTGGCAGTCGGAAAGTTAAAACATAAGCTTACAAGTCAAAAGGAAAGTCCCATTACCAGAGAGCTAAGAGATCATTTTAACCCCCTAATTGTGGTGCTGCATACATCCTCTCTGTTCAAACTCCTAGGAAGCATGGTGACTATATTTCCAGCATAGGAAGGAGGAGGCGCTCAGGGCATGAGAAGAAGCCCGGCAGCTATCCACCCTGTTGGCTTGATAATCAGGGAATGTGGGCTAGGGTCTCTTCTTCATCTAACCCCAAATGTCCCTCACCTCTTCAGGACTTACAGTGGTGCATCTATATGTCATCAAACAGCTGTGCCAGCATGTGCTAGGTGTCCAGCGCTGGGTTTGAATCCATATGGCCATGTTTATCCACCTTGTGAGTCACATCAGCCTGCTTAAAGCACAGCATCGTTTCCCATACGTGCTGCAGAGAGCTGCAAGGAGGAATTTGAGGTTTACTGAAACCTATGCTAGACAGAAGGCCTCATGTAGAGTAAGCGAGTTTTAGACCACTGTGTAAGGACCACTCTGCCTACCTGAGTGAGGTTACCAACAAAGCCTAGGCTTTTTCCCCAGATGAAGCACCCAGGTGGGGCCACTACCTGCTGGCTCAAAATCATCATTAGATGGGATCACAAATGGCGAATGAAAAGTGACTTCCAGTGGTGAACACATAACTGGTGAAAACTGCTGGAAACCCAAAGCAGGAAATCTGATCTCTATCACCGAATGTTTTCTCACCCCAGCCACCAACGTGGGCACATGGAGGAGGAAGAACTAGATAAGTGTAATTTGGAATCCACCATTTCTTGAGTTTCAATCACCTTTTTTAACACATATTTTTAAGGAAAAGTTTTACAAGGAACAAGCAAACAGATATATATCTATATATATGTAATATATAATATTATAATAATATAATACATAATATATAATATAATATAGAATGTATATAATATATGTATATATAAAGTCACTATTCTACATGCAGCATATTTTTAAACCAAGTAAGAATTGAAATTTCATAACTTTTTGGGTTCGCCAATGAACTGGTAGTGCTTTAGAAGAAAATTTGGAGATATATAATATAAGCAAAAGTATTTAAATAATTAACTATCTGAAACTATCAAACAAATATTTAAAGTCCTTGAATGTTATTGTCTTTTTAAAGTTTAAATAGCAGGAGTAGATATTTCTCCCCTTAAGCATAAAAAGATTTTAAAGGTAAGGGGAAAAAAAATACTTCAAAATATAATCCGGGACACCCCCGGTGGCTTCTCAGATAAGTCCACAGTCTCCAACCAGTGCAGTCTGGAATGAGGGTGGGTTCAAGACAGATGAACAACTTAAAAAAGCAAAAAAAAACAGATAAAGTGCTTCTTCCTCCTCTCCCTTCCTGTTTGCTGCCTACTTGCCTTCATTCCTACCTGCACGTTTCCTTTAAATAAAATAATAATATAATTTGGACTTCATTGAATACAAAGCTTTTTAAAAAATGTATTTGAAGATTAACAAATCCTGGAATTTTCTCTACTCCTAATAGCTGAGCCAATGCTATCAGAAAGTTATTTCTCCACAGAGTACTATAGAGTAAATGTTAGACTCATAGAAATAATGGTGTTTAATTACAAAAGCGTTTTGTGGCTTTATAATCTGTCATAATGCTTTTCCCCTTTAAGACAAAAGGAGACATTTGCGTGTGCAAAACAGAGGTATAAGAGACGAGGTAACACGCTCTCATCTATCTGTGGAGAACTATACTGGTAGAAGGAAATGGAGCTTGGAAGAAGCAGTTCAGAGGTAGACATGCATCAGAGACCCAGAAGATTTGGGGGTAGGATGGAAAATGATCAATGAGCTGGATCACAAGATCTTTCTCAGGGAGATATTGCTAAATGTATAAAATCATCCTTGTGTTTTCTTAACCTTGAGTTTCTTTGTTATGTGCAGCTAGAACCAAAATGGTTCCTCCTGTTAAAGAGTTGTCCTAGAGAGCTTTACTAGTGTTGTGGAAAGAGCGCCTTTCCAGGTGTATGTACACTGTTCTGAAGGCGGTCATTTATGACTGATGAGAATGCGCTTTGAAAGCAGTCTAGAACACTGACCTTTGAGGCACACTTTTTTGTTGGTTGGTTTTGAAGTAACTTATAGGCACCCTGTTTCCTTGGTTAATTGTAATGTTGGTCCACTGCAGTAATAAAATGGTTATATATTGAGTATCTGGGATGGACCACTCGGCACTGTTATGTTATAACCGCGTATAACTCTGTAACGTCTTCATAAATGTGATTCATTACACTAATAAAGATGCACGACAAATGCAGCATCTTGCTGGTTCATTGCCCGAGTTGTGTGGCCTTGATACATAGATATAACTTTCCCCTCCACCTTGGATAGTGTCTTAGAAAGCTGTGATTTGCTTTCATAGGCTTGTTTTAGCTACATTTTCCCCAATATCTCATAAAAAAGCAGATTATCATGGGATGAGACAGGATTGCTTGTAGTTAAATGAAAATGTCCCTACGGAAGGACATAAAAATTATTACAAGGTGAGAAAAGGACACAAAAAATTATCAAAAGGTGAGAAAACTAAACCTCTATAGAATATAGAAATTGTTTAGATTGTAGGCAAGGAAATTGATAGTAGATTACTTGCTTTTCAATACATAAAGGGTGTTGGGAAAGAAATGGAAGAATAGTGAGCATTTTTTACTCTGCTAGAGAGAGAACGAAAAGAACTGAAGTCAAATTGCCAAGTGGTTTTTGATGAAGGAGAGAACAGGGCATATTTTCTGCTTTCAGTGTTTATGACGACTTACACTACCAGAAGCACTATATAGAGAGACACTCTGTAAGAATTCTGTGGTGATTTTTAAAAATAAACTGGAGTTCTACTAGAAAAGAATTAACAGGAAATTTCTTCTGTTCCTGAAGTAGAAAATAATGGATGAGCCTGTGTCTGGCTTCAGTGGTTTGTGTAGGAACTCTCTTTCCCGCTGCTATGCTTTAGACTCTGACGTCACCAGGTATAAGAACCCGTAAGAAAAAAAGAAATCAAGACTTAGGGGTCCTCTCGTCATCCATGATTGAAATTAAACTAATATCTTGTCTCAGCTTTGGGTAACTATGACCATTGTGTGATGGCCTGACCCATCCTTGCCTCATATATGTTAAGTTCCTATGATGGTGTAGGCTAGAGTCATATTAAACTTATAAATTGGTCTGAAGTCTGGTCTACTTGATTGAGACTCTGCTATTTTATATCGATCTCATAATTCAGTATTTGGACCATACTTCTTATACCCATTATAAGTAGCCAGGTGGGGTCCTTCCTAACCATATGTATTACCATGTATTCAACAGTCGAGTGCCTGACTCTTTAAAATCTTGAAGTAGCAATGATAAAACTGGCCTTGTATATTTTTTTCTAGCACTAGATTAGTTTTTTGACATAAGATATACACAGCTGGGTGGCAGCACATTTGCCTATCATTGGTTTTGCTTCTTATACTTTCAAGCATTGTTACTGACTGTATGCTCTAATAATTAATCCTGACCAAGACAACTGACCCTCATTAGACACTGTCAATAGCTACAGCACAGCCTTCAGAACCCAGACATCTGATTATTTCATTACTACTAGAGTTTGCTAAATCTGTCCAGTAATAGGTCTATGTATTCTGAGTGTTCCCAATTACTTGTCTATAAGCCTGCCATTTAGGACTCATATCATACAAAAGTGAGCTTAGGCTGAGTTCAGATATCAATATTTGAAAACGACAGTAAAAACAGGCACCAAGTTCTGAAGCCAATTAGGATGTGAAAAGTTGTGTAAGACCTACTTTACATGAACTGCTGAAAGAAGTTCTCCAGGCTAAAGAGAAATAACAGCACTGCACTGTGGGGTTTTATCATATGTAGCTGTAACTATATTAAAGAAATAGCAGAGAGGATGATACACAAAATGAAATTATTCTCTGGTGAGATTTTTACATTGTATATAAACTGCTTTTGTATTATTTCAAGATAGACTATGCCAGTTCAAGCATACATATTCTATTCCCTAGAGAAATCACTACAAATAAATAAAACAAGAGTGTAGATAGAACTAAATAATATAAGAGTATTAAAAATAAATGATTAATCCATGAAAAGGCAGAAAATGAGAATCTCAGCACACAGAAGAGTTGAGGCAGATAGCACACAAAGAGGAAGATGATACATTTAACCAAACGATAATAATATTTAACATTACATGTAACTTTTTAAGAGTGAGAAAGCAAGCAAGAAAAATATAACTACCTATTGTGTTTAAAAGAGACACATTCATATATGAAGACACGGGTAGGAAAATATAGATAGGAAAACATACGGAAGAAGTTATAGTATGCAAATATTAATAAGAAGAAAGGTAGTTGTCCAATTTACATAAACAGTGTCAATCTTGGAGTAAGAAATATTATGAGATAAAAAATTACTTAAATGATAAAGCACTTATTTATCTGCCATTTAAATACTAAATCTGTATAGATCTAAGAGTTTCAAAGTACATGGGGCAAAAATTGACCGTTGAAAATTTAAAAAGGACAAATCCAGAACAATATTTGGATATTTCAATATTCTCCTCTATATAATTTATAGAATAAATAAAAAGTAAGCATACAGCGAATATAAATAATGTTATCAACCAAATTGGCCTATGTTATACTTAATACCTGCAGAATACATTTCTTTTAAGTATACACATAACATGTATCAAGATAAGACACTATGCCAGGTTATATAATGTCTTCAACATATTTCAAGGAATTGAAATAATAAAGGATACCACATCTAAGCAAATGTGAAATTAAAAATCATGAACAAAATTTAATAAAGTCCTTCCTTATTTGTAAATTAAGCAATATATGTCTATATAACAAGAGTCAAATAAGAAAGCAAAAGAAAAATTAGATATATTTTGAGGTGAATAAAAATGAAAATATAACAAAATTTGTATGATATAGCTATAGTAATGCTTAAAGGATATTTCGTATCTTTGGAGATGTATATTAGAAAGGGAATCCTTATAATTAGTGACCAAAGCCTGGAGTTAATACATTTACTTTTCTAGGAAATAGATATTGCAGGCTTATCAACAATGGTATCCATAGAAAATACCTAACTGATATTATTACTCAAAAGAAGCAATAAACAATATACAAATGATTGGATGTATGTGTACTCCAATAAAACTGTATTTACTAAAACAAATATTGGAACTGAAGGCTGATGTTTCTGGACCAAGATTTAAGAGTTCATGTAAAGAAGCCGGGGGAAGAAAGAAAGAGCCAAACAAATCTACAGGGTGTAGAAGAAAGAAAATAAAATAACAAAGCCCCAAAATAATTGAAAAAATTAACAGAACAAACTCTTGGGTCTCTGAATATTTACTGTAAATGACAAACTTAGCAAGAACAATCAATGAAGAGACAAGGATATAAATTACCAATATCAAGAGTAAAAAGTGGGCCATCACTAGAGAGCTTACAGATGCCAAAAATAAATAGTAGGAATAGCTTTACAGCAATATTTTTTTTTCCTTCTTCTAACTAATTTTTCCCTTACTCCTCCAAACCTGGCCTATACCACAGAAATGCAAGTAAACTTTTCCTAAGGCACCGGCCTCTGAGTCTATGTTGTTTGGGGAAAGAAGAAAATCAGGATTCCTTTGGGAAGAGATTGAATTCTTTCCCTAATTCCTCTGTACCCCCATTGCTCCATATTTGGTCTATTATCCTGCCACTCATACTGTTTTCTTAATGCTCCTCCTGAAGCCTCAAGAAGAACCCAAGTATCAGAATGTAATACTACAGGACACAGAAAATGTAAAAACAAATGTGCATGAAGTCTTTAGTTTTAAACTGAGGGCAAAGAAGAAAATGTTAACCCCGTGTGTTTGTCTATCAGCACTAGGCTGACATACTGACTACCCAAAATGGTGATCTCTACAAGCCCTTTTGTTGTGACATATTGCACAATGCCAATTGGCACACACTTTTTCAGAAAATAGAGGAGGGGAAGAGAACACTTTGGATTCATTTTACACAGCTGGATTCACACTAAAACCAAAGCTAGACAAACATTTGAGGGAAACAAAATTAGTGAACAATAACACATGCATACTAACAAAAATCCTTACAAAGTCTCAGCAAATTAAATTCAGCAATAAATAAAACAAGGTATAAAATCATGGCCAATGAAGTATATATCCAGGAATGCAAACTTGATTTGATACTTAAATATCCAGAAATAAAATCACATGAACAGAACGAAGGAGAGAATTATGCTACTTTAATAGCTGTAAAAACATTCACTTGACAAAATCCAGTGTTTATTTATGATAAGATCACAGCCATCTAGCAATAAAAGGAAATTTCCTGAATGTTTAATGGGTACCCATGCAAAACCTATATCTAACATTTTTAGTGGTGAAATCATAAATACTGTTTCCCTAAGGATGAAGCAACGATGTCTATCTTTATCCCTTCTATTCATTTTTGTACCAGAGATCCTAGCTAATAAAGAAGGCAGGAAATATAAATGTATCTAGGAAAGAAGAAATGAAACTCTACTTTTAGGAAACATGATTGCTTGTGAAGACAATCTGAGGGAATCTACAAAAATATTAAATCTAGCTAGTGAGTTCAGAAAGGCCCCAGGAAATAAGTCAGTATATAAAAATCAATCACATTTCAGTGCACTGGCAACAGAAATGCTGGCTCTATTAGTAATTAAGTATAATAATATAAAAAGCACAGAAAAATGAAAAAAAATTAAGAAAAATTTAATGATGTACAAGGATTCTGCACTAAAAACTACAAAACACTACTTAAAAGAGTTTAAAAAATGAAGTAAATCAGATATACTTAAATGGAGGAAGAAGCAATATTTTCAATAGGATGAATCTATCTAAATTGTTTTATAAAACAGAAACTAGATCAATCAAAATGTCATCTTTGGTAGAAATGGATAAGACCACATTAATAATTATATTCAAATATAATACTTACTGAAACTGTATATGGATAATACAGCATAATTCTCAAAACCAATACCATTTTAGCATTTTTAAAGGATCTCATTTTAATTCTTACTAGAAGTTTAAATGAGTGCAATAGAGCATGAAAGAGCATTCTCAAAGGGACTCACACAAATACGGTCAAATGACATTTGACACAGGAGTCAAAGCGATCTAAAATGTACAGGATATTCATGTTAACGGGAAGAGCTGGAATGGAACGCATGTCTCCCACTGTATACAAAAAACTCAAGATGAACTGCAGACTTAAATATAAAACAAAAAGGAGTTAAATAAAGAGAAAAAAAATATTGAAAACCTGGCATAACGCAGCAAAGATTACTTAAATATCTAAAATGCTGACCACAAGAAAATGACAATTATTTGACCTTCATCAAATTAAAATCTTCAGTTCATCAAGGAAGTGAATGTTCCTATTCAATAATCCTGTCCTAAGGATCTACATCCAGAGAAGAAATCCAGTAACCACTGCCTTATTTTTTGTTTTCCCCAGAGACAGAGATAGGAAAGAGGTCATCTTTTGAGGAAATGGTATCAGGAAACAGAGGTAGAGAAACAAAGCAAGAAAATAAATCAATAAAGGTTGTGCGAAGAAAAGGCAGAACGCAATTTCACTGGAATATACTAATATAGTTTGACTTACTCCTCAGGGATTTCCAATACATAGTCTATGCTATTTATTCTAAACGTGGGCATTCATTGACTGAGAAGGGTTTCATTGGGCTATTTTTGCTTTTCTAAAGAGAAGAGGGAATGAAGGCAGGAGAGGGAAATGCATCATTTTTTAGTTGTTCCTTCTGGTTTTTCACCCCAGTCCTGGGTCTCCAACCTGAGTCCTGGCGTGTATGTTGTCCATACACCAATATCTCAGCTGCTGAGACACAAAGGTCTGCCTTTCCATAGATAGTGATGCTGGCCATCCTTGACGAGGAGCTCTGGGGTTCAGCAGCTAATGGTTCACGAAAGAATTCATGACCATTAAAGTGTAGTTTTATAAGTTTTTTAGAGAAAATGGAGAAAGAAAGCAAAGCAGGAGATAGTCTCCTGGGCAAGAATGGCTGCACTGCAGGCTGGGGGCTGGTTAGATTTACACTCTTGGGAGGGGGCTTCTGGGTGGACCCCTTTCCAGTGTCTGTAATTAGCAAGGGGATAGAGGTCAGGAGCAAGTTTGAAAGCAGAAGTAGTGGGGTGATTTTCCAGGAAGCTCCAGAGGTCTGTGGGCCAGCCTCAGACATTCTGGTGTCCCAGCTCCTTTTTGGGGGGGAAAACATTTGGTTGATGAAGGGATTACATGACTCTTCCCAGGGAGTTAACAAGGTAAGTTTTTGTCTCCAGTGCTCAGGAATCACCCGTCGAGTGTGGCTCAGGGGATTCCAGGGTCCTTCTTATCTCTTTTTTACTCTGGAAGGTGTTGGTCCAGAAAGAAACCCCAGAGGATGTTGTTTTGGGGCCTTAGATTTCCTCTGCACCCTTGCTTGAGTTGTGTGCTTCCTCTATCAGAAAAGACTCTGAGGAAAAGTGGTACAGATGCTTTCAGTAAGAATCCTTTAGCACACAGAGACCAAGACAGGATATGGACTCAGCACTGACCAGATCTGAAGCATATACTCTTCAAAATATTTTCCAAACACCCATTTCAGGTCTAAAATATTCTGCAATCCATTGAGAAACAAAATTTGATGGTGATAGTGTTCAGAATTCAAGGATGTGAGGCCTAGTGGGCTGGTTTGAAGAATCATCTAAGGGAATTGGTGTTTGCTTTGTTTCTACTTCCTCAAAGAGTCCGCAATCCCCTACTTCCTCCTAGTTAATTTCTATCCATTTTTTTTCAGAACTCACTTTAAAAAGAAGACATCTTTAAAAAGTCTTCCCTGATATTTTCTCAACAGGTCATATCCCATAGCTAAAAACCAATATTAGCTACTGAGGCAGCCAGCTAGTTAGAAATCAACAGGCAGCTCAGTAAAGGCAGCCCCAACAGCGAGCCAGCGGGACCAGTCTTTGGAATTAAGCCAGATAAGGAAGAGAATGCAGAAACCACCTCAGGGCTGCCAGGAGCTACCTGACCCTTCCCTTGATTGGTTAAAAATCCGTGAACCAGCCAAAGGACTACTTGCCTATACACAGTTTTTTAAAACCCTGAGCCTCAAAGCCTCAGGGCACCCTCTTGGACCCCCTCACCCTCTTCTCTGAGTGGGGCGCTTTCTTTCCTTCTCTAAAGAAATCTTGCTTTGGAGCTTATCTTGGGACCACAACTTCATTCTTCAATTCTGCAAGACCATGAGCCTTGACTTCACACTGGAGTACCTTTGGGAGCAGAGGCTCAACCCAATCTGTGATTGCAGGTACCATCACAAAGCAGATCCAGTTTGGGAAATCCTCAGTATCCATCCATCGCTAAAGAAGGTTGATCTGGGATAGACTGTTGTTTCTAGAGAGGTCCCCAGACCTACTAGGGAGAATCCTACCAACATCCCATCACCCGCAGCCAGGATGTCACTAGCACCTTATACATAACCTTTATAACACGCATCCCAATCGAAACTGAGCAAATAAAAACATAACTGATTATTTAATGTCTCTCTCCCACTACAAAGAGGTTCATAAATGTTGCTACTGGGCAGATTTTCCATTGTTGTATCTTTAATCCTAAGACTACACTTACAGCATAAAAGTCACTCAGTACAGCATGTTCAATTAGTACATTAATAGAGTGAGTGATGAAGAGTTACGGAGTATTTTAGAGATTACTAAGGGGTTGGTTTCCTCCACAGAATACAGAAAATAGGAATCTGTCCAAGGAGATCCACTATTTCCAGGTACAATCAGAAACTTGCCCAGGGAATGAATACACCATTGAATTCCTCACCTTAGTATATTTGACAAAGAGGATTCTAGTAGGAAATGTTTAGACAGGGATTTTTTTTTTTTTTTTAAAGAAATAGTTACTCTTTGTAAGAAATTCATTTGAAAAAACAAAAAACAAGAAAACATCTGAAGAGGACTTCAAAAGATCTATAGTACAACATACAATAGGCATTCAAAACTTGGCACAAGTTCTTCCTTCTAAAAATGATTTATTGTTTTTGATTAATTAAAAAACTCAGGACCACAGAAGACAATTTGATATTCATTTTGATTTAGAAAAAAAGAAAAATGTGAGAGACCAAGTTGTGAAAGCAATAACCAAAAAGCATTCAGAAGAAACAAATTTAGAAAATATTGTTCTTCACCACCTTGGCACAAATTTCCTACAGAGGTCACAGAAAGTACACCAACCATGAAAGAAAAAATTTGATAAATTGGATTTAATAATTCTTGATATTATCATCAAAAGGTATGAAAATGAAAAGGCAAGCTAGAATATGTAAATTTACCTGTTAAATGTGTCTGATAAAGGACCTGTATCCAGAATATACAAAAGTATTTTATAACTCATTATTAAGGAAACAAAATCCCAGCAAAATATAGACAAAATTTTTGAAGATACTGAAAGAGAGCAAATATAAGACAAAATGACTGAATCAGGTAAATCAATACAATAAAACTAATAGAAATGAAATAAATAAAAGCAAGAAAGGAAAGATGAGGAAGTTAAAGATACTAATTTCTCATTCTTCTGATATACAAGTCAAAGGGTACTATTTAAAGTTTACGAAGTTATAGAAAAGTTTGAATATCTTTTTCTTCAATTAGGAAAATAAAGTTCAGAAAAGTTAAAACATGAAAACATTAAAAATCATGAGATTAATTAGCTACATGGCCACAAAATAAAAAAGTATGTTCATATTATAAAGATCGAAAATCAAATCAGTATAACTTTAAAAATGAATACAGTCGTCCCTCGCTATATTACCGTTCACTTATCGTGGCTTCACCGTATAGAGGGTTTTTTTAAAAAATACATCTAATTCTGTATCGCAGAATTTTCGCTCTATCGCGGGATTTTGCGGTATATACACGTGTACTTCACTAGTGATACCCACATAGGAATTTGTATGTTGTTAAAATCACGAAGGTTTAAGAGTGTAGAAAGTGTTTATAAGAGTGTGGGAAAGGTTAAAAAGAGTGTGGGAAGG
Source organism: Solenodon paradoxus (assembly GCA_004363575.1). Taxonomy (NCBI): domain Eukaryota; kingdom Metazoa; phylum Chordata; class Mammalia; order Eulipotyphla; family Solenodontidae; genus Solenodon; species Solenodon paradoxus. The sequence continues at coordinate 260,817 of RJWH01001634.1, forward strand.
GTTTATAGTAGAGTAGGAAGGGTTTATAAAACCTTAAATATATATAAATAATAACAGAAATTAAAATGTGGCTACTTCATGATTTTCACCTATCGCGGAGGGGCTCTGGAACTTAACTCCCGCGCGAGGTGAGGGATGACTGTATACTGTATAAAAAATAAGGTAGAATTCAGACCAATCAGATCATTTTTATAGATACAGGTTAAATCTTAAATCTACAATGTAATAATTTTAAAAGTTCTCTGCAAATTGACCCTTAAAAAGAATTATTTACACACAATATATATTTAAAAGAAAGAGATGCAGAAACTTGACAACTGTAAGTAGATAACGGTAAGATAAGCTATGTGTCAGGTCCTTGCAAACTAACAAGCAAAAAATTTACAAGCCACAATTTAAACACTGGTCAAGTCTCAATTCTTCAGGAAAAGCCAAAAATAATCAAAGACTGATGAAGAACACACACTATAATCGCCTTCTTCATTGAACATACATCTTAGTGATATTTCAAGAGTCGCCTCAATCTTTTTGGTCACTTAAAAGAGTGCCACGCTACTGGCTTGGGGCCAACCTGACTCCTTACATTCTTACATGTGATCTCAGACAAATCAGTTCATTGTTCTGTGACTCTGTTTCCACATACGTAAATTGTCACATTAATTAATACCTTATAAATATTTATTATAATTAATGAGATGATGCCCATATAAATATTGGCAAAATGTGAGCCACAGGTCTTCATAAACATTAGCCACCATTATTATTATCACAACTGGAATATATTCCTGTGTTAGACAGCTGACGTCTTGTCAATGGTTTTTACTATTAAAAACAATGTTGCAAAGATATTCATTACCATCCTTTTGTACCTGTCTTTTTTTAAGATGTCTTAGAAGTGTTGAGCAAGATGAATTCTGATTTTAAAAAATCTGACTAGCAAAGCTGAATTTCTCTCTGAAAAGTTTGTTCTATTTATATTTCATAGGAGTGTTTACTTCCCATAAATTTGTCAGTGTTAGTTATTATTAACCTTCTTTTAAACTGTGCCACTTTGATGTGAACAAGACAATCTCATTTGAAAAATGCATGCTTGCCTAATTAACAAGAAATTGATAACTTTGAATACATTTGTATTTCTTCTTGAATTACCCAATGATATTCATCAACTTTTCCAATGAGGGAGATATATATATATATACTCTTATTTTGTTTAAAAATCTTTATGCATTTTGTACATGAATGAATATATTCATATACTATCCAGAGTGAATTTTATATTTGCTCATTTTCCATTATATTCCTTGCTTATTAACTGTCTAAGAACGACATGTGACAATGAAAACTAGTGGTTAAGCACATACATGTGGAATCAGCTTTATTTGGTCCAATCTTGGATCAAACTACGGCCTGTGCAATCACTGCCATTTAGTGAACTTTCTGGGCTCAGTATTCTCTTTTTCAGGCTTTAATGAGGAGGAAATATGAGCCATCATGGCTTTTACTTATTCTAAGAGATATGTATTCAATTCTTGTGTTTAATTTTTCCTGAATACATTCTTGTATATTCTATCAGGTAACACATATGATTTTCTCAATAAGAATAATGATGACCCAAACACAGTTCTATTGATAAAAAAAAGCAAAAGATAAAAAGAAAAAAGCAATTGTTCTCTGCATGTCTCTGTCTCCCATCAGAGTCTGGGGCACAGTGTTTGCCCCACTGCTGAGAAAAACGGGGAACCACTCTGTAGTCAGTCATCTGTTTGTAGTCAGTCTGTGTGTGCAGAGAACTTCAAGCAACTGCAGGTGCTCCAGAGAAGTGTGTCAGCAATATGAAATCCAGTCCGCTTTTCTTTCCCAAAGCTCAAAACTCGACTCTCAGAGGCAAAATGCTGAGTCAAGTCATGGGTAACTCCAAAGATGGAAAACATACAGCAAAGATTAAAAAAAGAAGTGAAGGAGGAAGAGAAGGAAAAATGAAAGTCATGAACCTACTGTATTGTACACAGATGCTGATTTGCTCTGAGGTACACCTTAAACTTATTCAATGTTATCATGAAGAAACTATCAATCCTTCAATAAAATTAATTAAAAATAAGAATAAACAAACAAAAATCTTGCCCCTTTGAATACAATTTGATGGACAGTTGCACACACGTGAGTGAATGTTCTAATCTTTCTCAACTCTTTCCCTCTGCTAAGTATGAGAATTCTGTGTAGAGGAATACTTTTCAATCTCTCTTCCAAAGGCAGTTTTCCAAAAAGACACCCCTGGACTTGCATTAAGTGGCTAAACTCCTTCTGCAAAAAAGATTGTATTTATTTTTCACATTTCTTTAAGGTAGAATATCTATTTTATTTAAAGTCAGCTAGATTGTTTCCAAGATCTTTCCATGAATTTTCCTGCCCTGTGGAACATCTAGAAGGTAATACCTGGCAATGACTATCTTTCATCGTTCCCATCATTATATCTGTATAAAACATTTCAATATTTTCTATCCAGGTCATGCTTATATGAATGTGCTAGACATTGGCAATGTTACCCTTGGGTCCGACAGAAGCCACCAGACAGAAGGAGGAGTCAGAGCAGAGTATACCAGATTGAGTGTCTTCTTCTAGAGAATACCTTTTTACAACTGCAGCTTAGACTGAATTAGCTCTGAGAAATAACATCTATATGTCTGCCTCACACTGAGCTTGCCATCAGTTTACCAGCCTTGGTTTAACTTAAGAAATATTGTTCAGATAAAGTCAGTTCTTTCTATAGACACCTACCTAATTTCTAAAATTAATTTTATATGTATGCATTTTAAAAAATAGTTCTGATTTTCTACTAGCATCTATCAAGTTAATTTGACTCTGGCTACTAACAGCAATTTTTATATCTACTGAATGAATAAAGGACTTTATTTCGCACATGTCATCTAATATCATTCATATAGTTGCCTCCATATTTATATACTTGCTAGAAAACAGACTTTATAAGTTTCAGCAATCTGAGAACAATCACACGAAGAATAAAGAGTAAGGCTAGGTGAGCCCTGGTGCAGTAGCAGTTACATCCTCCATCCGAGTGTAGTCCACAATCATCCTGAGGACCTGGGTTCCTGTCCGGAGGAGAGGGCATGCACGAACAACCAAGATGAACTAAACCTTTAAATTTAACTAAACTAAAATTTTAAATGCTTCTTCCTCCTCTCTCTTCCTGCCTGCTTGTCTTTATTCATATATATATATATATATATATATATACACACACACACACACATAAATACACACACATATATACACACATATGTACATATACATATATACACATACATATATATGAATAAAAACATCTCTCTCTCTCTTTCATGTAGTGGAGTAGTAACTCTTCCAATGTTACTCCCTTTCAACATTTGAAAAGAGTGTCATTCAAATCTTTATCTGAGTTATTTATAAACAAGTTAAGCAGAACAATGCCAAAGGCAGAGGTCTGTGGCTGACCGCCAGGGAACTATTTTTTGAGTTGGCAACATCCTAGTAGTCAATACTCTGAGAAGAACAATTTCAGCAGCCACAAGTTGACCTAATTTTGCTAAAGTCCAACCCATATATCATCATCGTTGTTACAGAAATACCATGAAAATATGTGTCAACAAGCTTGCTGGAGTGTGAAACATGCTGTCTACTGGCACTATTTCCAAAATTCGGTTACACTTGATCATAAATGTAAGTCATCATTATTCAACAAACTGTACTCAATTTTATCCTTCAAGATTTGTCAGAGCTCTGGCAGTGCTACTTCTTCCTCTGAAGGAAGTATATTTGCTATGATGTACTTTGCCAAAGAACCTTTTGCTTCTTTTTAAAGCATATACTAGATTATTTTAAGAAAAGCATCCTATGGAATATATTTCCCCCAAAAATTAATTCATCAGTTTTAGTCTAGAATCTCAGATACAATGTGAATTTCGGTTTTGTGTAATTTTATGTCATCTCAGCTTAAAACTGTATTAAAGGAGTAAGAAAATGATTTCTGTCCAGTAAAAACAGGACTCCAATCCTCTGAGTCTACCATGGGTCCTAAGATTAGCAGACCCACTTGCTTAGTGATAGTAACGAGGACCCCGGTTCTTTCTGTGTCCATGTATCTCCTGGAAGTCACAATTGTCCTCAAAGGCTTTTACAGTACCAGTTTCATTTGTGGGAAAAAAATCCATGAGCTTTTTCCTTTGGACCATGGATTATGTTATCTTGAAACTCCGATTTCTTAATAGCAAAAACTTGGTCACATGCCCCAACTAAGCCTACTCAGAGCAATGAGGCTGAAATCCCCATGACTGATTCAGACTGATAGTCAGAGCTGGTGTGAACATGGAGGACTCAGCCAGGGTTCAGGGCTGAGATATGAGAATCAAGCCCACGTCCATTCAGAGGAGGCAAAATCAGAAAAAACACGCCCTATCCCGCCCCTTCCCTAACTGAAGCTTGTTTTACTGCTCACGTGGCAGCACAGAACTATTTTTTATGCCACAGGAAAACCTGGTTCAGAAAGATTTCTAGCACAATTTCCCAGATCAAAATCTCTTCTGCAAGCCCCAGATCATTATCTAAACACTAGCAGAATGAGGTCACCAGAAACAACACTTCTCTTTTGTGTTTCCTGGTTCTATGTCACAAAGTTACACACCAGAGAAGGTCTTTGAAGCTCAAAAGAGGACAAATCAACAGCTGATGGAACGAACCTGTCTCGCCATACCTTGTAAATGACACCCCCTACAGAACGTATGCATTCCATATGCCCGATTGGCCGTTAGGCAATTTCTGTCCAGAGGCCTAATTGTTGGCTTGGGGTCAAGCCCACCCTGAATGAGCACTGATTAGTGTGCCAGTTGCAACTCCCACTGTGATGAAGTTCTGACATTTTACTGGGGGCTTCTTTCCAGTTTGACTCTTCTGTCATTTTGACAATTGAATCTCATTTGCAGGGAAAGGATAAAAAAGACAAATCTACATCTTGACATCCTCTGACGTCTCTCTAGAGGTGATGAATCCCTGTTTTGGGTAAGGCTCAAAATAATTGAGCAGCGGAAAGTAAATGAGAGAACAGTTTTCACAGTAGCTTCAGTCTTAACAGTCTGTCAAAGCATCTTGTCAGGTTACCAAACAATGATTTAAATCCCAAATGCAACTCATCTTTCGCCTACGTGAGGTAGTTACACATGTGTGCTCCAGAAACAAGCATGCCTGTTTCAGAACTATTCTCCAAGGCTGTGGATTAGGCCATGTTTTATTCTTACACTGGTAAACAGCACACAAAAAAGTCCATTCAAACGTCCAAGTCACTACAGCCCATGAAATACAATTTTTCTATATTTACATTTTATTATTTGAAACTAATCAGACATTTTAGAAAAAAGATTGACTGAAAGTCTAGTCCATAAACTTCAATCCTGCTGCCACTATACAAAATAACAGGACATTTTTGTGTAGAGGTTCTGAAATTTATTTGTAATATGTTATTGAGTTAATATGTGTCCATAACTATGGAATGATAATTTTCTCCTCCAATTAAAAACTAACTCTATGGATGCAACCTGGTGGAGTAACTGTTAGGTCAACCACCTCTGGCCAGGCATAGTCCACATACATAACAAGGACCCGAGTCTGTATCCTGGAAGCAGGGGGAGCAACCAGGATAAACAAATACCTGCTGTTCCTGCCTCCCTGCTCACCTTCATTCCTGCCTGCATCTTTCCTTTAAAAAAACAAGAAAAACTATGAACTCCATCAAGAATCAAATTCCACTGATAATCCCTGATTTGTAAATGACAAATAGCTTAGTTTTTACATCTATCAGAGTATGCACGCTTTCCTTTTATTACCCCCTTGAAAACAAATAACAAATGAACAATTTATAAATATTGGTTTAAAACAAACAACTATCCAAGGCTGCTGGTCACTTATTTCTAAATGCTAGAAAAATCATAGTTAAGTCAACAGAGTTTCTTGTTCCTGATAGAACCTGTACTCCAGGGACTAAATTTATCTAGGTGGGTCCTTTGGGTGAGGGGTCCCGATATTAACATCAGGTCTTAGTTTCCCAGCCTCCTCCACTCGGGGTGTGGGGTTTTCTGAGTTGGCATGGAAACCAGCTGTCCTACAAGAATTACTAGAACCACAGTCCAGTCTGACTTTTAAAATGAGAACCTGTAATCCAACATCGCTTTCCAGCTGTTTGGATCCCTTCTATTGTGTACTTTTAGAAATATACTGACTTTAAAATGTGTTTCAATAAATTGTGGCCTTTAAAGGTAATATTTAAAGAACTTAAATATAATTATTCAACATTAAAAAGTCAAACAAGTTTTGTCACCAGTGAACAGCTCTTTATTTGTTCAGCCCATGAGGAGAGAGGGTGGCCTTCTCTCAGATTATAAAAGCGAAGATTAAATGATAAGAAACCAAATTTCACAGAATCTCATCTATGCCAGTTTTCACTCAGAGTATCAAGGGAAATGACAAGAAATTTTTGTTTGATGAGGAGTCTCAGCATATACTATTTTTTTCATCTCTGAAACAATAAATACAGTGACTAATAGTGTCATAGCACTTTTTATACTTATTCAACAAATATTTATTGAGAAGTTACTATGTATTAGCATTGTGCTTTGGATATGGTAATGAACCTCAGAAAAACTCTTGCTCTTGAAAGGCTTACATTCATTTAACACTCCTCATAACCCCTTGAAGTGTGTACTATTATTAATCCCACTTCTTAGCAGATAGTATAATGGGGTTTAGAGGTTAATTAATTTGCCTGATGTCACATAGCTGTTAAGTTCAAAGACAAGCTGTGAATCCAGGTCTGTATGAGGCTACAGCTCAAAATCATAATTACTTTGAATATGAAACCCGATGGATAATACATTCCAGTTGACCACAAACTGGTAGCAATTTCCTTAAAGACTTTGAATATTATAAATATAGTTAATGATGATTAAAAATTAACTTCAACTGTTTCCTTCTTGAATCTTTATTTCAAAGCCACAACAACAAACGTTAAACATAGTATGAAGTAAGCAGCAAGCGTAGAGGACTATGGAGTCAGAAAATAATGTAGAATCTTCTCTGTTCCTGCTGCTTACTAGATGTGTGATGTTGAACAATTACGAAATGCCACAAAGCCTTGGTCTACCCAACTATAAAGAGGAACAAAGAATGGTACCTACCAAAGCAAGCTGTTACGAAGCTTAAGGAAGGAGGGTGGGTGTGCCCTGATGGAGCAGTGGCTAGTCCACACCTCTGGCTGAGTGCAGTCCACATACATCCCAAGGACCCTAGGTTCATGTCCCGAGTTTGAGGGGTTGGGGTGGTGAGGAGTAACAACCAAGATGTTCAACCAAACTAAATATAACATGAAAACGCTTCTTCCTCCTCTTTCTTCCTGCCTGCTTACCTAATTGGTTTCATTCTTATCTTTACCTTTACTTAAAATAAAAAACAACAACAACAAAAAAAAAACTAGCTATCCGTATCTATCTATCCATCTACACATTTAAAGGAGACTGTATGTCCACAGCTTAACATACCTGTGTAGCAGTCCACCCAATAGAACTTTGACCTGATCCTTCCTCCTCCAATCTCTGGAGTAAGCTCATAAGGCAGAAGAGTTATCCATATCATGGTTCAAAACACCAGATACAATCAGTGAGCATAACCATGACTTTTCAAAGGTCTCGATCTTCCATAGCCTTAGAAGTTTCTCTGACATATAACGTTGAGAGAAGAAATTTAAAACCGTCTTAAAAATACCTAATTAATTGCCCCTTACTTAATTTACAGCATATAAAAACATTGATTTGTGTTATAGGATGACTACCAAAATTTGTAAAGGATCATTTTAAACTAAAGACACTGTTAATATCAAACCGGCTGTATTTCTGGTATGTAATACACTTAATAAAATTTTCAAGTAATATTGCTTACTTTTCAAAGTTAAAAAGACTGATGACCATAATGGTCTTCAGCTTTAAAAGTTTAATTATATGTAATTATTATATATACTATAATTCTATAAAATAATCATGATATATAGCAATGTATCTCTGCACATGTTATATAATATATACACCATATTATATCTATATATACACACCATATTACTATATATAAATACCAGTATACCATATATACCAATATTACCATATATATGGTAATCTTTGAGTTAGTACAACTTAAACATATGCCAATAGGAAAACCATACCAGCCAAGATTGATGCTTTTGGCCTCAAAGAAATTAAAAATCCCACTTGGAAAAATACAATGAATTAAGGTTAAAAACGTAAGTCAGAAGTAGACTAGTAATATATATAACATGCAAAATTATTTATGTTCTATATAAATAGGCCCAAATCACTAATGAAAAAGATGACAAATTCTTAGAAACAAATAGGTTAAGGACATAAAAGGAATTTCACATGCAAGAGGAACAAAATCACAAATGTCACTGAAGTATTTAAAACATGTTCAGATTTACTCATGATTGAAAAACTACAAAACAAAACAAAGGGACATTTTTTTTTTCACTAATATGAACATAAAGCAAATTAATGCCCGGCATTGGCAATGAGTGAGAAAATAGGAATCTATTGATCAAAGGAACATATATTAGTACATCTTCTTTGTAGAACAACTTCATAAAATATTAAACAAATAGCAAAATACTAAAATGAAAATATCCTTTTACTTAGAATGTCTATTTCTGAATTTTAAAGATATATAGATGATATATACAAAGACATTCATGGAAAAATATACTGTTGTTTATGGAGGCCAAATGCTAACATCTATATAAATGGCCATCAAGATTGATTGGTCAAACAAATTATACTAGATCCCTACAGGTATATAGTAGAGAGCAGATCTACCTGTATAGGCTATGATGGAATAATCTCTAAAAATATATTAAGAGGAAAATATGCAAGGCAGAGAAATCTATTTAATACAGCAAGCCCTTGCTTGGGTAAAAATTCTTGACCGAGACATAGGTGTTCACATCTATGTTGAACATGCATTGAATTTTCAGTTTTTAAGTTATTAAGATGTATGGAAATAGGTGTTATTCAATAAAAAGACAAATATGCATCCAGAACACGTAAGACTAGGAGGAAGGGAGGGAGGGGGAGAGAGAAACAGATGAAAACAAATGAAAGTTGTCAGGACTAATTTAAACGTGTAGATCTATATTGCCCACTGTGGAAAATGTTCCAAAAAGATGAAATGTGAAGACAAAAATAATCATGTAGTTAATAATTTCAGAAGCCAAAAATCCTAATATTCATCTTAAAAAAAAAAAGAAAAGAAACCAAGATGGATGAATGGGAGATTATCTAGCTAAAATTTGGCATTTCAGATAACCAAAGTTAAAGACAATGACTTAAAATATTCCAGAGGAAAATAGTTACCTAAATTAAACCAAAATCAGATTGATTATTGATAATTGCCTCTGTCGTTTGGTTTTGAAATATTAATGAAGGAACCAATCAAAGTTCTGATGAGAAACCTAACTACTGACAAGGAATTCTACACTCAAAGGTATCAGTAAATGTGTGCTCTGGTGGCTTAGTGGATGAGATCAGGGGTCACAGTCCACATACATCCAAAGGACCCAGGTTGGAGAGCTGGGCCAGAGTGAAACATTTAAGATGAACAATCAAACAAAATAAAGTGCTGCTTCCTCCTCTCTTTTCCTGCCTGTCTGCCTACTCACCTTCATTCTTGCCTGCATCTTTCCTTTAAAACAAACAACAAAAAAAGACAGACAGATATACATATAGCAAAGATGAAGGTCAAGTAGGAAAGTAGAGACTTGGTCAGAAATGACAAGACAGAAATTGCATCTTTCCTTTAAAATTAATTTGGGGATGTAGCCTGAAAGAAAACATCAATAAGACGACAATGTAGTTTTAAAAAGAATGGAACACAACACAAAAGAAAATAAATCCAAGGCTAATGGCTCTCTCCTGAGACAAAAAAGGAACTCTCCCCACATTTGGATAGTAAGTCAATGATTTCTAAGTGTTTCTTTAATAAGAATTAAGTTTATTAGACTGAGCAGACAAGACTGTGAGATGTTGAAATGTTTTGGCGAAAGCAGAGTAATAATTTGTCCCATTCCTCTGAACTAAGTACACTGAACTGCTAAAGTTGAGTCCCTCACGTACGTTCTGTTTCTGAAATGACTGCTTCCTATTTTTCATACTATATGGCGTGTGTTTCACATTAGAAAGCACTTCTAAAAATCATTGTATTTAATTCTGGCAGTGGAATATTTATTCAATTTAGTAAATACTTTGCTGTTCTAGACAGAGGATTTGATTAACTGAAAGGAGCAGTTTCATTTTTACAAGTGACTTCATGAGGAACTAAAACTAATACTAAAATCTCTAAGAGGTGGTACAAATAGCAATAGAAAGAAGCAGCTAAGGATGAAATGCCATACCTCGAATTGCCTCATTAATTCTAGAAAACATTTTTCAATTTTTTATTAATTGGAAAGTACTTGAAACCTAGGTATTCAAAGAAACCTGTCACACTTTATCTGGTGAATTTAGTTTGCATTAAGATAAAAAACTGAAGCTTGCTTTCTGGAGAATTAAAAAGGTGAAATAACTAGGATGCAGTTAAAGCCAGCCTAGCTGACACACAAAAACAGATAAAACATCACTTTGCCATCAGCTTCATGGCTTCAACTCAAGTGATGCTTAGAGAAAGAAAAAGTTCAATGTGTATAATTATCTGATTATATCACACAACTGTGCAGAAGTTCTGATATAAAGAAAACAGTTTTAAATTACTTTCTCTAGGCCTATTCATTTGATTCTAGCATCCCTCTTTCCTCTCAACACCAAACATCTATACATTTTATTAAATGAGACTTTAAAGTAAATTTAAACCAACATTGATTCCCAATATCACAGGCAATCTCCGGAACCATATTTAGCTGAGGACAATAGAGGAATATTCCATGAACTAGCAGGCAACCATGAAAGTGAATATAAACAAAATCCTAAGAGGAGTCCAAGTTAATCTGCTGGCCGGACAAGAGTAAAACAGAACTGTGGACGCACCGCATGTGCACTCAAGAGAGATGAGAGGGTTTCCAGGGTTTTCAGAATAGTCCTCTTTCTCATTATCAAATCCTTTGGAATAAAGTTTTAGAGGATTAATTGAAACAATATTGTATAGATAGAGAAATATGTCCAAGACTGATTTATCTCAAAACTAAAAGCCTATGATACAATCACAGTAATGGGTAATCAATGGTGTTACACCAAGGACTTAGAAAACACACACACTCTATAGAGATATAGGTATAGATCAAGACAGATGTACATAGATACAGATATTAAGATAGATATAGATATATAGATATAGATGCAATCTCTCTACAGCTCAATAACTATGAATTAGAGGATGGGGATTTCTGAGAGCAGAAGCAACAATATTGGGACAAATGCCCCTTCAAGCTCTCTTTACATATTTTTCTTTTGATGGAAATGGAAGAGGTAAGATAGGGCAGAAGATGGCTTAGCCCTTTAAATTAAGGAAAAGAATACTGGGAGAGACCTGGCCCTCTCTCTCATTTCCGTTGGCTTCCTTATCACTTTCTCCTGACTGACAAGTCGCCTGAGCAGTGGCCATTTTCTCAAACTGAGTGAACCACATCATGAATGATCTAGTCCAGTTCTTTTCTAGATAGACAGGAAATTTCAATTTTTTTTTTAACCTCACATTCTTCTGACTTCACAGTCTTAACACTCAAAGCCATAAGACCTGAGACAGGGATGCTACAATAAATATGACTTTAAATTTAAACAAAGAATATGTCTTTTACATATTTCCACCCAGGTGACCAAGAGACTATATTAGGGTTTGGAGTAGAAATACTTACTAGTCATAAGTGTTCCTTTGCCTGATCCTTGACCCCTACTCATTTTCCTTGAGAAACAGATAATGAAACAAAAAAACGCTAATAAAAGAACAATACTCATGCATACCTTGATAGCTCTGTTTCTATAATTAAATACCTACTGGATTGCTTTGAAATTTAAGAAGAGTGAACTTTCTTTTGATTCATCTTTTTTGCATCATATTAAAAAATTATACAGCTAAACAAAATAAATGTAATGATTTAAATACTGCTCCTCTCAATATCCTGTTTTCTAGAACTGAGATTATTCTGAAAACAGAGATATTTTATATATTTATAACTGTTACACCCAAAATCCAGAGAAATTTATATGAACATTGACATAAAAGAGAACTTTTTAAGATTAATATTAAAAATACCAGCAATTTATTTTTTAGGACATTCTATAGCAGAGAATTGACTCTCCTGGGAAAACAAACATCTTTACCACACCAAGGTAGATACATATATACCATGCAACACATTGGAAATCCTTATTTTTACCTCTTTTCCAATCAACACCAAAGAATAAATGCAATACCAATTAATATTAAAAACAATACTGATTCATTAGTGGGAAAATCACTAACAAGAATAAATCTTGAGAAATGTAAAGGTTTTCAAAAGCATATTTTCTCTCCGAGAATGTGCTTTAAATTATATAGATATTATCATTCACAAAAGTCTACAATGAACCTTTCAAATCATACTTATTTTGAAGGAGTTTATCATTCGTCTGCTTCCATTTTTTATCCATCATCTTCTTAAAAAATATTTAAAGAGTTTCTAAACATCATTCAGACACCCTGGGTATTAATTTATGTCTAGCGGAGGTACACATCCATGTTTTCATATATTACAGTGCAATTTTCTGGAATACTTATTACGAGAAAGTTAAGTCTTTGGACACCCTTCTGCAATGGTAAGCCCTACCTTGTCACAAAATCTTCCAGTCCCAAGAACGAGTGACAATTCATTAATAACTGAGCTCCCTCTGCAAACCTAGTTCCAGAAGTAGAATTACACAGAAAGAGCCTTGGTCAGTTGGAGGTTGCTGTCACTCTCAGACAATCCCAAGTAATTCCTTTTAAGTTTAATCGGGAGAAATTAGATAGTGTGCATGTTTTGGAAAATACTGAACAATTAAAATCCCTTTTCCTTTGCTCATCGTACACTTTCATAATCACAGAGAATGAGACTCACATGGGAGTCAAGCTGAATTACCGCAAATAAAATAAGATGAATGGGAAATATAATTGATGTGTATATATATATATTCCGTCGGAAATTTACTAGATTGTGTCTTTCATTTTCCTATTGGATAGAGTTCTTTTTTTTTCCTTTTTTAACCTGATTTCATCATTTGATGCGGCTCTTTGCAGCAGAGGTTTCAGTGCACCATGGAGAACATGCATTATGGATAAGAACTGTCATCTCACTTCCTCCATTGCCATCTGCAGCTGTTCACAAGTCACACAACTTCAGCTTCTAAACTCTTTTATTTCTCTGTGCTTAAAGAGACGGGCAAGTACAATGAACATTGGAAATCCTGCTCAGCTTCTTTTAAAGTTTCCAGTTAATATGGAGAAAAATTATCATTGTGTATCATCTTTATTATAGTGAAAAAAGGAAAAAAGGAGATTCTGTAGAAAGGATAAAGGAATTTAAGTTGCACTTTTTAATATTCGCTTTCATGTCTTTGCAGTCATGCTTTAAATCATAGCAAATAAAAAGTTTTCATTTATAAGATAGGTCACATGAACAGGGTCTCATTTGAAGGCTCACGCTAAATAATCTCATGAAAAATCTAGTTTGTGCACATTATTAAGTATATTTATATCATTGCTTAAAATTAAATATAAGTGTATTCATTCTGCCTTTTTCACATTAGCTGGAAGCTAGTGTCAGCCCAAATATCTATCTCGATAAATGGCTGAAAAAAAATATGCCTATCTCGACAATGGACACCCTGGACTGTCAGGAAGACTGAACTATGGTATCACCACACACAGACAGATCCAGAACCACTCTGCTCAGTGCATGAAGTCAGTGCACGAGCTCATACTCTCATGCTACTCAGAATAAACTGAGGAAAAAGAAAACTAGAGACAGAAAGCAGATCACTGTCAGGGGCCAACATGGGGAAAGAGAATAAACTGCAAAGGGGCAGGGTGGAACTCTTGGTGCACTAGAAAAGTTTTATATATTAATTGTATTGATAACACAATCCAGGACATTTACCAGAAATCATCGACTCTACACAAACAGAATCAATGTTGTTACATTCAACTACATTTCAGTAAAGTTGATTTTTAAAATGTAGTACACTTCTGTCAAGTGAGTAACTAGACAACCATGGAAATGAGGTAAAAAATAATTAATAGCAAACATGCACTTATCTGCTCCCAAGAGCAGCTTGGACCAAAAGCCAAAGAACCACATTTAAGAACAAAAAGGGGAGAATGATAATATCTATTGACGGGATTGTGGTAAAACTTAAATGAAATGATGTATGTAACATCTGACACGTAGCCAGGACTCAGAAACACTAACACTCTTATTATCAACACGGCATATTATTTAAGCAATTGTGTCAGCATGGACATGGCTTTTGAACGACATTTCCTAATAGTTTATTTTAGTTCCAACTTCTGCCTCTCAGCCAACGATCCCTACGCATGCAAAGAATTCTAAGTTTCTGCTATTCTTGACTCATTTTCAACAAATACTGATTGCTGTCCCTGCCCTAGGCACTTTCCTGACTGCTGGGCATAATGTATTGAACACATCAAATCTCTCCTTATGAGAGACATTAGACAAACGTATATTAAAGGTAGAAGTACAAATTATGGGGAATGCTACCAAATTTAGAATATTATGTACTAATAATAATGGAGGGGAACAATTTAGGCTAGTGATATCTGAGAATCTTCTATAAGAAATGAACACTTGATCTGAGACCTAAAAGGTAAAGAGCTTATTAGTAAAAAAACATTTTATGTAGAATAGAAAAGACCCTGCATTTGATTGAACAGGAGACATTTGAGGGGGAAACAAAACAAAAAAACAAGAAAAAAAACCCTCAAACAAATAAATTAAAAAAAAAAAAAAAAAGACAACTTAATGTGGATAATGAGAGAAGAAAGCAACAGCAGGTGAATTTGGAATTGGAGACAAAGCTCGTAGGTCATGATAAGATAACTCTCAAGTACACTTCTACTTGGCATCATCATAATAATATCTATGACATGGTTTCAAAGTGCCGAACAGTATTTCAGGTGATTTACATGAGCTATTTCATTTCATCCTCAAAACAACTCGATTTGGGCAGGTATTAATTATTATGCCCATTGTATACCCCGGTCAACTGAGTTTAAGCAATTTGCCCCCAATCACAAACAGCATCAAAACCACAAGGATGGAAATCTCTATCTTTATAACCCACACACTTAACCACTGTGCTATGTACAGGTGCACCAGACTCCACACACAGAAGGGCACTGCTCTTGGTGGAATTCTGCTGTTGTCTTGAAGTGCTAAGTAATTACTGAATTATTGACCCTGCATTTTCATTTTGTACTCTGTCACAAATTGTAGAGCCTGCCCTAGCTGTATGCTATGCAAGGGATTCAAATGGCTTGAGTTTTAAGATGAATTCACTCACATTTCATGACTCTGCTGTGACCTTACCAATACCTTACCTCCTTGGGAGAACTGCCATTCATTAAATATTTCGGCAGGCAGATAGATGACAAAACTAAGGCTGCAATCCCAAACTCATTCTTCTAAACCATATCTTGTACTGCTCTCCCTGGAACACAATTGCCACATTCTGCCCAGTGGTTGGGGACACATCACTATTTTTTGGAGTCCTGAGACCAACTCTTGAGCCTGAACCATCACTAGAGATGCGCTCTTAAGAGAAAAAAAATACACACTCTATTCCTATCTCCTACTGGAGCCCGGGCTGACCACTTCTAGGTCCTAGAGATAGGTAAATAAGAAGACATTCTTTAATAAACATGTTTAGAACAAATACATGAAGTATCATGCCCATTCAGACAGTCTGAAGTTGATGCAAACCTGCTTCATCGCACTGCAGTCTGTCTAAACTCCAGAGCCGGGAAGATTTACCCAGAGTCAGAGTGAAGTTTAATTTCCACTCCAGTTCTCATACTATCAGACAAAAGTCCATACGTTTAAGCAGAACTTCAAGAGAAGCAAGCACAGCAGGGGCGTAAAAACCAAATTCAGTCACTGAGGGGAATTCTGGAAGTCGTATAATGTAAACATTTTGCAAAACAGAAAAGCAAAATATATCTGACATTATTATCCAAGTTTTAGAATTCAGTTGCCTGTTTAAAAAAAAAGGAAACTATTGTCACATATATTTTTAAAGCAAAATTTAATTATAATAAACTAATAAATGTAGTTTTCCAGACAACTTTTGGTTAACCATACAAAACAGAAACCAGTATGGAGGTCTTTAATTACATGGAACCATGTTGAATATGCGTTCTTACTACTAATGAAAACAATTTAGTTTTAAAAATCACCGTTTCTATTCTATCGCATGCTTCAAAGAAGAAAGCACACTTCTAGAGCACTATTTTAAATGAATAAGAAAAGTACCCCAAACAGTACTATCTTATGCTGAGATAAACTTAAAAAATGCAATCTACTTCCTATTATCACATATTTGTTGCTTGGGTCAGATACCTACTTCGGGTCACAACCTTCCATTTCTCAAGAGGGAAACTTTCATTCTCACATAGAACTGATTTGTTTGTTAGAAGCAAAAATCCAGTGGTTGTTAACGACATTCTATCGCATAACATTCGACCTGAATATTAACCCTTCTGCACTGCTTAGAATGGAACTTAATTTGATACTTTTCATTTCCATAAGTTGATGGCTTCAGCCTGTTGGAAAGTTTACAGTAGCTTCGAATTCCAACACAGACATAATGACACATGGACAATCTCCCAATGACATTAGATGGCATGCTTTGCCAAAATACAGGAGACTATCTTTGCAGTTTGTGGCTTATTTAGCAATTAACTGAAAATAGAAACTTTACTTCCCGACAAATGTCTGTTATTAGTCATCAGTGAACTGTTTTAATTGGTTTTTGCTCCTGTTCGCGGTAACCACTCCCTGTCTGAATGGAGTAAGCCGTGAAGATTCCCACATTCATCTCCACGGGCCTGAGCGAAGCTATGAAATAAAGGCTGTCGGGATCAACTAACACCCCATTTAGCAGCGACTGAACAGAACAGAAAGAAATAGATCAAATTTCATTTACTGAAAGGTGAAGGAATTGTAAGGGGGGTTTGTAACCTTTACTCAGTAAGATCAAAAGTTTATTAGAAAATAGTTGAGCTGGAAACTCTCATTATTTGCTTGATAAATGGCAAGTCTACTAAAGATGAGAACTTTATTTAGGTTACCGAGTAAAAGTCATCTAGTGGATCAGAAGTACTAATGAACAATCTATGTAGAGTTATAACTGAGGTGATCAAATGAATTACCTCAACAGAGACATTTTTTAAAGTAAAACAAGAGTTAATAATTACCCGGACACCACAGGAATAAAATGGATTGCTGTAGCCATATCTGATGTCTACATTTGAGTAACAAATGACTTCAGCCCTCAGTCCATGACCATTTTAAGGCAGATAATTCCATAATGGACAAACATATTAAGCATATTGGACAACCTAAATCAACTAAATATAAAATTATATATAAGCAATACATATTTTTATCCTTAGAAGCAGAACCGTGAGCCATTGCTCTTAGTTGGAAAGAAAAGTCCCCTTAAGCCTGTCGTCTTTCACTAAAATGAAGAGGGTTCAGAAACAATAGAATGGGGTAGAAAAAGATCTAGGATCATGATCTAGGAGAAACATTTGAAAGGCATTAAGAAGGTTTAGCCAGGAAAGAAAAGATTTAACAGTGAGTCATGGAAACTATTTGTAAATCCTTTGAGGACTGTCATGAACAAGAGGGTTTTACTTATTTTCTGTTCTGCCAGAGGTCAGAGCTAGGATTAAAGGCTGAAAGAAAGAGGAGAACAGGTCTTTTGCTCAGTAAAACAGATTATTTTTGAACAGTGGCGAGTGTTCAACAATAAAATAGGCTAACACACGAGCTACCAAGTTTCCCAACAATAGAAGCACATGAGTAGAATTTGGACTGTCATTGATTTTCCCCAAACATGCAAGATGCTAGACATCGTGACAGTTAGCAAGCAAAATCCTATCTAAAAATCACAACAATCCTATGTGGTGGGCACTATTATAATCATCTGTTTCATAATGGGGAAACCAAACATGTCCAAGAAGATAAACCTAGTATATATGATACAGAGTTGAACAAAACTGATTTCTAAAATTTGTTCTGTAGTCAAAGGAATTTTCAAACTGTGGCTTAAATTTGATTAAATCATAAGGCAAGTATCTCAAATAAGTTCAAAGACAGCATGACTATCGGTATGCTACTTGGGTTTTCTCCTGTATCTTAATTCTGAGCCTCTCTCTGTGCCAGCTTCATCCCCAGGTTAGGTATTTCAATAATCCCAGTTATCATACAAAAATAAGAGCAAGCAAAAGCAGAGATGAGATCCTCTCTTGTGGTGTCTCCTTTTTCAGTGCGAGCAGTGCTTGTTCACAACCCTCCACAGATCTCCCCTCATATCTCATTGGCATGACACTGTCATATCATTGTCTCTAACCAATCACTGGCAAGGATAATGGAACCATAATTAATGATTGAATTCCAACTAGGACTTATCCCTGATTCAAATGGGGGAGACAGGGATAGAAGGATATTTTTGCTATTAAGGATAAAAATGTCAGAGGACAGCAGGAGAATACATAGGAGATATTCAAAGTATAGTTCACAGAATAACAGTATCTATAGAAACTAGGAGCATGGTTGGACATGCAGAATCCTAGGCTGCATCCCAAACCCACTGGATTAAAAAAATATTGGGTTTAATAATCT
This sequence comes from Solenodon paradoxus, assembly GCA_004363575.1. Classification (NCBI taxonomy): domain Eukaryota; kingdom Metazoa; phylum Chordata; class Mammalia; order Eulipotyphla; family Solenodontidae; genus Solenodon; species Solenodon paradoxus. Next base: position 279,784 of record RJWH01001634.1, read on the forward strand.
GATTCATGTTTATATTAAAAATCAAAAGCTCTTCTCTATATGCTTTCATGTGATCCTGTGTGATTATGTGATCTTGCCAACATATCACAGAAAGGAGTGAAAACGCAATGACAGAACAAAGTTTGAACTTGGCTTCTGGGTGAGGATTGGAGTGTAAAAAAATCTCCAGCCTAGAATTAGGCTGCATTGAGACCAGTCATGTGGATTCTAGATAATTCATGTTTTCATGTTTATACAAAATGGACATCATTATGTCAGCTACCAAGGGGGATCTTCATGAAGTATGTGTGTGTGTGTGTGTGTGTGTGTGTGTGTGTGTGTGTGTGTGTGTGTGTGTACACACAGTATGTCAAGTCATCCTTTTTCATGCTCCTGTTGGTGTGAACCACTGGAGAACTCATTTTAAAGAGTCATTCAGTCATGAACATGTCTGGCAATTCCACAGCCTCTTTCATCTGGAAATTGATCAAATGCTTTACAGATAATTGGGCTTTAGGGGGAAAGTAGGAGAAAGTAGTGATTTGTAAATTTGTATTTGAGGTTGGTTCATTGGAATATTACCATAATTTTGAGACAGCTAATATGCAAAAGACAACATGGCTCTGTGGAGCCTGTTATGAGATGGCACAGTAATTAATTGGTTGCATCGTGGCCAAAGGTTATTATCTGAGCAGCTGCTTCTTTATAAAGCCTGCATGATCTGTAGCCAAAGGGTTATCAGGAAAGGGGAAAAAATGTTTGTTTACTTGTAACTGTGATGGCCCTTTTCAACTAGGAATTCATTTTATGGCCTGCATGTCTTTCCTGCGCAGGACTTCTGCAACCTTTGCCTACAAACGGGAGAAGTCGTTCCACCAAGTGGTTGACATGTTAACATAGAGGGTTATGTGCTGCCTAGAGCTCATCTCTCACACTGAATACTGGATCCAGGTATTCTCCTTTTGGGAGATACAGAATACTCACTATAGATGCTTCTAATTCAATAAATGCATTGCCTCTTCAAAGATGTCACTCCATTATTTTAAAGTCTTTTTCCCAGCTGTCACTTCAGCTCTACCTTTGGGAAAACATTCCAGCATCCATGAGACTGGCTGCTTCTGGGTAATGCAAAATATGACACCAAATATAACTGTCTTCAGTGCTAAGTAGGCCTCCGAGCAGGATGTTAAATTCCATGGTATTTGTGGATTTGGCATCATAAGTTATCAAATAGTGACGTTGGCTAAGGTTATGTAGGCAGGAAAGGCCAGCCCATACCTGAAATAGGTATCTTTCTCGGTAAAGATGAACTGCTGGTCCTTCTATGAGAGAAAGCACCCAATATAGTCAGTTCTACCAAGTGACCAATTGTTCTCCTTAAGGAATAAGTGCCATGCTGGAATCTCAGTGTGGCCTGTTTCCAAGTCATCTTCAACCCTTTGGAGCACCTGTGTCTCACCATTACTTCCTGTCTATGGTCACCTCTGGCTCATTCTGTCCCCTCAGAAGAATGTCATCAATGTAACAATGAGTCACTATACTTTTCAGTGGGAGATACGAGCAGTTCAGCTCTCTTCAGACTATATGGTGACAGAGGGCAGGAGAGTTACTACAGCCCTGAGGCAAAAGTGTCAGTGAATATTGCTGTTTGCTTCACATGACACAAGCTTTTTCGGATCCTCTTTTACTTGGAAAGGAAAAGACTGCATAAACCAAATCCATGGTGACAGGGCATGTACTATAGCCAAAGTATTATTAATCTGTGCAAGAAAGAAACCACCTCTAACCCGGCAGCTGCGAGTGGGTCAGCTACTTGCCATCTGTTTACTACCTTGTCCAAGGATGGCAGACTAGGGACCGAATGATGACTGCTGATCGGGAGGTGTCAATTCAGAATCTGTCTCAAACAGTTCTAGAAGTATCTTGGTTCAGTGCCCCCCTTTACCCGTGATCTATTCACATTCATAAAAGAGCATGCATCTTTGAGAAAAAGGTGGGTAGATCATTATAGAATGATACTGCAAAGCGCTTTCTCCTCAAAGAGGTCTCAATGTAAAAATGGTTTCAGGTCTAAAAGCCTGAATAACAGAGTGTGACTTTTTACTGACACGACCACTGCTGTGTTCCTACATTCACGCCTCCCCCTTTAAACTATTTGTTCAACAGCACTTCAGAGAGACACCTCCTTGTCACACTACTATTAATTTCACAACTCCTTAACAGGTAATGCCCCCTCAACTGCCTTGTCTGTTACCAGTCATTATGTTAACGATCACTTAGCTTCTGGAAGTTGTGCACTGCCACCTGGCCTTCCCACTTTAAGGCCACGTCAACCTCATGAACCGTATGAGCCCAATTCTGTGACCACACCTCAGCCCTGGTAGACAGACGCCAACCCCCGTCCACTTTTTAGTGACAGCAGTGCCCTTCATAGCCTCACGTTACTGGTGAACCTGGCAAATCATGTGCTCCAAAGAACCATTCTACAACTGACCTCTGCCCTTACCTAACATATCCATTCCAGCATTACCCTTTTAGCTGCCTCTTTCTTTTTTTCTCTACTGTTTTCCACAGCACTTTAGGTACTTCGGTTTCACTGAGAGTGAACCACTCTTTATTCCAGTCTTCCAAGAGATAACCCAATGGTAAGTGTGCTTGATCTCTGGAGATTCTTGTTAGTACAATAGATACTGAGATCTAAGCGAATGGACCCAAATTAATAGTTTTTGTTCAGCCAGATGTACATTCTTACTCCTTGATTATGTGTCCAGAAAAATCCAATCCTATCAGTACTGTGCTACATTCTGTGGATATATGTAAACTAGTTCTTGCTATTTTTTTAGATATAAAGACTATTTCCGCCCTTACAATGTTCAGTAGTTCTCCAGCCAGATTATGTTATGTTTTAACCCTGATTATCAGTCTCAGAATCAAAAGGGAAAGTGGAGAAAGCTCTGAGGGGATGTTGACCGCTTTATGGAGGAGACTTCAGCAGAATCCATTTCAGGTTTTCAGTTGTTCGAGTGTATCACTGTACTGGGCACTGCCTTACTGGGAAGTTGCTTGAAATTCAACTTTGCCCTCCACCTATCTACCCCACTACCAACCAGAGTGATATCTTAACTGGCTACATCTCCATCATACTACTTGTTTTGCAGACCACTGGTACCACTTGTGTAAATACATGTGAAAGAAAAGAGCCAGAAAGCTGGGGAGAGCCATTCGACCATGACATGCCACTCTAAGAAATGGGAGAGGACATTGAACAAAGTGATTTAGACCACTGAGCAGTCTAAGGAAAATTTGACCTGGCCATTCAGAAGGCCTTACACCAAAGTCAGTCATCAATACTCTCATAAATGAGTCTATTTTCACAGCCCTGCCAAACTCAATCCCTATTATGGGCATCCCATGGGAAACGCATCCTTGACCAGAACATGGGGACGGATTTCCAAGTACAGTACCTGGGGGTTCAGGGGCAGTTTCATGGTCCTACAAATGGTATGGTCTCACGAAGCACCCCCACACAGTAAGGACCTGCACAGCTGAAGTGTGTTGTTAATGTCTTAAAATTCTCATCAATCTCATCTTTGAAATCATGTTTTGTAAGGGATATGAGAGCATGAAAACTAACAGAGGAAGACCATACAACTTCCAGATGCATGTCTGCCACTGTTTGCTGGCCCATTCACATGGATGTCATGATGCCCCAGAAGCACAGAATTTGTGTAGACACATAATGTATAGGAGTTCAAGCGAGATCAAAACCAGTCCAAGTTAAGCTTGTTATGTCTACCATTGAGTAAGCAGGGTTACCGACAGAGACCAAGAGGCCACAAACAGAGCTCAATTTAAATCAGATAGAAAGCAATTCAAGGAATCATATCATAAGTTATGTCACTGTATTAAGAAATCACTTATATGGAAAATGATAACGTAGGAAGAAAGGAAAGAATAGCAGAGCTGATAGTTCCCTTTGCTTTCAATCTCTCCTTACTTATTAGAATGTTATGGTAGAGAAGATTACTGTTAGGATGTGTGTATATCAAGAAAGTAAAAACACCTTAGCCATTTTTGCACGGTTTCAATTTTTCAGGTAAGAGAAAATCCATTTCCATGCACAAGCTACAAAATACAAATTGTGTAATTCAGTGATCCAACATTTATACTTAAAACTGGCATTATACAACATGAAGATGGATGGTAAAATTAAAGCTAGTAATTTAAAACGTTAAGTATTTTTTTTACTGAAGAGATTAAATAACAAATTAAAAATACATGAAAAGTCAAGAGATAATGAAAAAAAAATTTTATTTTAGTACCTTTCTTGACATTCTTTTTTATGTCTGAATTAGGAGTCCAATTTTTTTTTTTTTTTAAGAGAGGAAAGAAAGGAAGAAAGGGAGGGCGGGAGGGAGGGAGAGGGAAGAGGAAACACTTGTTTATTTATGGTTGTCTCCCCAGTCCTGGATCTACAACTTAGATCTTTGGGTTTTGCATGGGCCACATCCCAGCTGCTGGCTGAGCCAACAGGGCATGTCATGAAATCCTATTTTTTAGTCTGAAACAGCTCCTGCTAATAATATAGCCTCTAGTCAGTGATGCTTCAGGTAGATGGAAGTCTGCAGATGGCCACATAGGGGTTTTGGTTACAGAAAATCCAGAATGCAAACCTGAGACACCTGAATCTGGATTACTTGCTCAGATGACCAACCCACGCAACTTCCAGGGGTAGATATCCCACTCGTTTTTATGTCAAGACATACTTAACATTCCTGGGGGAGGGGATATTTTTCAATGATGTTCTATATGTTTTACATCTTAAACTAGTATACGTGACCGATGGTGGTGATTAAAAATGTCAATAAAATGTGCCAAGGGGATCCTCTCTTGACCGCATCAAAGTATGGCTTGCCTATTTAACACTTTGTTATCTATGTTTCCTTAGAGTAGATGATGAAATCCGGGGCTGTGTGAGCAGACTGCCTAGGTTCCACTTCTGACTCCATAATGTGACCTGATTCATTGCTTAATCGCTGCAAGGTTCATATTGTTCATCTATAAAATGGAACTAATCTGGAGCAATTTGGAAGGAAAAAAGACATTTATCATACTAATATACTAATAAGCATTTATTTGTCAGTCAGCATTATCTTTTGTTTTCATTTCACTCTAGGACTGTGCTTTGACACGAACTCTTCAGAAACAAAGGCTCTATTTCCCCAGCCATAAATCTAATAAAATTTTACTTTACGCCCAAAGACCATCCCTTTTAGGCAACTAAGATAATGGTGCCTAAGATCTCTAAGATCATTCCTTGCTCAACTGAGGCTTGGTTCAAAACAAATTTTTAAGGGCTTATTCCATCTAAATATATTCATCAGAGCCTATTTTCCCTTTATACTCTACCAAGTGCTAAATTAGAACATTACTCAGGTCACCAATATGGGGTATGGAATCTAAACAGAACAAAAGAAAACAGAAGGCTATGCTGCTTACCCTCTGGCCTTTGTCGTGATGATAAGATTGGTCACTGGCAAGTGCACCCTCCAATTTCCTTTCTTCTTTTTCACAAGTGCCTAGGTTTCATTGCTGTCTAAGATCTTATTAGAGTGAGTAAGCATTTTCATAGGATAATAACTTCAATGCTTCTCCCTCATTACAGTGTTATTCCTAACTAAAACTTGAGTTGAATTATATCAGAAAACCAAAAACAAAATCATCATCTTGGGAAACTTCATCAAGGTCCAAGGATATGGCTAAGAGTTCTAGTTCATCTTCACATCAAGGAGTCTTTCAATTCATCATTTGGACCCATAATTTTACTCTGAGCTAAAGGTTAATTTGAGATTACCTCTTTGAGATTTTTAAGATTAGTTACAGTAGCAATTATACCTTTGGAAAATGTTTCTTCTTATTATCAAGAAAAGTCATAGTTGAGAATAAGGGCAGACTGAAATTCCCTTAACTAATTAAGATTTCGGTATATATAAAGCCTGGGCTTCACCAGATAAGAGGAGTTCTGAGAATGAGACAGAGGGTCTCGTAGGTCCAGCTCTGCTGTGCTGAGCAGAGGAGAAATTTTCCTTTTACCTTTGTCATCTACAAGAGTTGAGAATGCAAGAAGAGCTCTTAGAAACTGGTTATTCATGAAACAGATACAAATAATGAAAGGAGGAAATCCTGGATGTAAGCACAACTGCTGACCCCTCTCTCCTGGACATCCACTGAATCATCATCCATGAGGCAGAATATAAAGTCCCAAATATTTCAGTTCTGCTTAGAAGAACTATGAAACATTCTTCCAGCTTTTCTTTTAACCATAGCTCTTCAGTTTCAGTTTTCATCCAATTTCTGAACCTTGATTTGACCGCCTATAATTTCTTGATCTCAATCACTCTTGCTTGGTCTTTGACATTTCATGTGGACTTTGCTCTGATTCTGGACTTTTCTGCTGCCATTCATATTGTGCTATTAGTAACTATTCAAAAATCTCTTTCAAGCACTCACATTTCCGACAATTTCCCATTCCCGCCTATATCAGGATTACATAAACCCATAGAGAAATCTGGAAGTACCGCTCCATATTACTTGCCTCTTTCATAAAACCTACCGTTTGCACATAACTTCTGTCTTTATAGCATCCATGTTATTTTTTTTACACTTGTACTTCCACTTGCTTTTCTCTCTGTTTGGAGGGAAATGCTTCCTGTAGCAATTTGTATGACTAGCATATTTACAACACAACTCAAAGGTTTTTTAGCTGTGTCTTCCCTGTTCACCTGGCTGATGATACATCCTCCAGCCATACTCTGTTATCACTGTGTTGGTTTTCTTTAATCATTTATACTCTATAATGAGTTTTTACTAGAAAAGATTACATCATTTAATGTCTGTCTCCTCTACTGGCATGGAAACTTCATGAAAGAATGTTTAACTCATCAGAATGGCCCCAGCATCTAGCTTGATGCATAGTAAACACAGTATAAATATTTATTATTTTAATGAATGAATGGACGAATGAAAAAAAGTAAAACCAGAAGGAAGAGAGGAAGGAAGGAAAGGATTTTTTTAATAAATGAAGAATTAGTCCAGCCCTGAAAATTCAATTATGAATAACTATATGAATTATGCTCGACCTTTTTTCCATTTCTCACCCCAAAACAGTCATATACATGGAATACCCACTGTAATACTTGCAATATTCTGCCTAAACTGTGCTGTTCTTTTCATATTCAAGAAAACATCGGTAGTGAGAAAAACCATATTACAATCTCACTAGCTGTGCTATTGATCAATGTTATTCTTTCAATTATGGTTTTTAATGAATTAAGATGTCTTAAAATTATTGAAGTCTTTCTAAAAGAAAACATCTACAATAGCTTCCCCAAAACTGAATTCCTTCAGTTGAACTAATTTTACTAGGGGGAAAAAAATATACACATAACATCAGAGGAAGTGGTAGAGAAATTATATTTAAAGTGCCTTTACGTAAGAATATAGCAAGATGAGAAGAAGCACTTAGCAAAAATGTGAAATGCCACCTCAGTAGTTCATAATATCATTGGATCAAATGCTATGAATAATAATCAGTAAGAAATTTAGAATAATAAAATCTTTTTTTTCATATACAGTAATGCTTTTTAAAACCTTACCATTTTTCTTGAGTGCTAAAAAGCTTTATAAACTGGAGGAAGTAATGTATCTACCAATTAGTTGAATTTTTCTCTACTTTTGTATGAGTTTTTAAATCTATAAATTGTTTTAAAAGTGGTGGGAGACAAAACTTAAAAGGGCAAATACAGGAATTTGAGCTGGTTGAGCATATGTATTGGTTGAGAGAATACATTCAAATGTAAGACCTGTTGTTTTTGTTTAATTTTCTTTCACTGAGAGAATAAAGCTACAATATCTCAAACTGTCCCTGGATCTTAATTAATTAATAGAAGTTACTGTTCATTGGGAAGACTCAATACTTCTTTCACTTTGCCACAATCTTGTTAATCACTTAACCCCCTCTGTGGTGTGTGTTTTTCCCTAATAAGGTAGTCACAAAGCTGAACTTACTCAGCTTTTAGGAAAATTATATTCCTTATAAAGATCTGATCTTTATTGCTTTCTTATCATTCTAATTTGGTGAGTGGGCCATGGGCAATTACTTAATTTTTGCGATCTACTCAACAATTTAAAAATTTCATATGACTTTTTAAGTTCTGTAAAACAAAACTGAAATCAGATAGAAAGCAGAAAAATAAAGGATTTACACACTTAGCTATAAACTTAAAAATGTTATTGTAGAGGAGAAAAATCGACAGAGGGTTCTGCCTCTACCACCCACACAACATACACTGCGATTATGTAACAGGTCACAGTAATACAGAATTTTGTGAAAGTCTAGTTTGGCTTGGAAACCCGAACACTCTCTAAAATGTTAATTTCAGAACATAAATGCTTTCTTTTGTTTTCCAAGCTAAACACACTTGAGTCATTCAAATGAAAGTTTGTATTCAGCACTTTAACAGGACAGTTCCGTTTGGTGGCTCACTGTAAGACTTCCTCAGTTTGGCATTATTTGAGTGATACCATTACTGTCTGTCCTCTTGGGGCGAAGGATTTCACTTTACACGACTTTATAATTTACACTTTGCCGTATGACAAAGACTGTTTTGCAGCTCATCAGAAATGTTTCAGAGGAGGCACAGCTACTAAGCATTTGAGCAGTAGGGATGGTGTGCATCACGTGTGGAAGAGGATGCTGGACAATACTCCACAGGTGCCAGGAAGGTTTTATTTTTTAACTGATCACTGAAGACCTGTAGCTAGTGAGTTTATAGATTTGGTCAGTAAAGTTTGTAATACTCAACATGGGCCTCAAAGAACTGAACTTTAAAAATGCCTTTGTCTGGCTAACAGAAAACCTGGAAACATTTGTCTTCTGTCCACAAGACAGTGCGGTCAGTAGGACAGAGGTAATACCTGCCACTGGGGAGCGAAGAGCAACAAATGTGAAGTTTGAAACTGACAGGCTGTAACTCACAAGTGTCCAAAGCCTGCCCTCAGACACTGGAGGGCAGCGCCCACTGGGGCTTTAACTGGGAAGTCAATTGAATTTCAGTGCCTGAAAGGAACTCTTGGTCTATTGGGAGCAACTATTCTCTGCTGAAACATGGACAAGGAGTTTTAGGTAATAATCAGACACTAACAGTAACCATCTGGATAAAAATGAAATTGTTCTCTCTCCCTTATAACCAATCTTAGACTCAGGAACATATCCAGAGGCAAGTAAATGAAAATGACATCTTTAGCCTCCATTTCATATGGATTAGACATCACACACCCTGCATGCGAGCTTCACTTATCATTCCAGTCAGCAATGGGAATCTTACACAGACAGCCTTCACACTCAGTGAGCCTCTGAGCACTCTGACCTGTGGCCACACAGGAGAAAGGGAAGTACACATGTAAGAGACCATGATTACAAAATGAATTATTAAGAAGAACAATAAATCCCAAATAAAAATCACATTGAAAAGAGCTCACTCACACCTGAGGATATGGCCACATTTTCTATAATAGTATAAGACATGCATTCTGTATGTATTTTGCTTTGACTGGTCTCAAATGTTTGTCCCATGGCTCTGTGGCCAGAAATTGACCAGCAAATTTACACGCAGATACACACACACACTCACTCTCTAAAAAATCTGTTAGAATGGGTGATGTTGAACTCGTCATTCAATCAGAACATCCAGCAACATTGATGTTAACCTATCATCTCTACATTTCTGTGTAACGTGTGCCCTGAGAAAATATAATACAATCAGCAGAGATTATCCTGAAATTTAAACATGAAAACATAAATGGAAATAATAAACATAAATTCTCAACCTTATGTTAAGGAATGCTCAAATAAAGGGAATTACCTGTGAAATTATTAAGTTGGACATATTTGATGTAGGGTCAATTATAATCTTACATCTCATAAAAGTAACTCAGAGGAGAGAAAACCAAAAGGCCTTCTGGAAGAAAAATTTACATGGAGAAGAGATACCTCAAAGTTAGAGGTAATTTAACCCAAGAATTTTCTCAAAGCAAAACCCCCTTCAGTGCATGAAAAGAAACAAAAACAAGGTAGATGACTATAATTGTAGTTGCTTTGTCAGTATGTACTGGGATGTTTAAGAATAATGAAGGAGACAACAGAAATCACTGTAAATTGTCTTAGTTATCAAGGAACCCAGTAATAATAAAAATTTGAGAAGTTATTCCTCCATAATGGAAATGTATACGTATTAGCATAGTATTTCAATTAGCTTGTAACTTTCAGATTTTTGTGGGGATCTATATAAAATGCAAATACAGATCACGTTAATTGGCATTTCCAAATCTTGTGCCGTTGACACAGCAGAGCCCAAATATTTATACATCGCGTTACGGCCACATTTCCTATAATAGTTGCTTAAGACATGCATCTTGTATATATTTTGTTTTGACTGGTCTCAAATGTTTGCCCCAGAAGGAACTAAATATACAGGACATTCTAAATAATTAGTTGTCATAATAAAACTCTGGCAGTAGAGATACCCAGGTGGTGGCTATCTGTTCTGGTGAATTATCCACAGACAAAGAAATTATTCACTTACTACAAACACAATATCTGATTATTCTTTCCCCCAAAATGGATTAGATAGTCACACTTGGAAGTACTTTGCATTGAGCTACAGATTGCATTTGACAATATCTCTGAATTCAAAATGAATTCAAATGAAGCAGCATTTGACATTCTTAATGAAATCTGATATTGTAGCTTCTGGTATTTAATGGCAAAAAATTTGTACAGATTTTCACTTTAGGAGAAAAGGAAGGAAGGGCAGGCAAGTGAGAGAAGAGGAGACATATAGAAAGGGAAGAAGTATCTTCAACACATGGGAATTCATAAAAGGGCTCCAAAACAGGCCAAATGAATCTGCTGGTGTCTCAGTCAACACAAAAGCTATCGTCTGTCCATAGTAGCTATGGTCATGGTGGGTTTCTTCAGTAGGGATTACTTAGGTACATACACTGGTGAATTAACAAAATACTGTGAAGTAATGGTTTCTGAATTAAAGGATGTTTTTTCCCTAAAACATAAGAAAATAGTTTTTTCATCTTATCAAAGAGTGTCTTAAGTTGGAAATTGTCAGGAAGTATAAAACTCTCTGGTTATTCTGTGGCGATTTCATGATGAATAGCAGAAAGGAAAATGAATGAGCCTTCCACTAAGGTATTCAGAAAGAAGAAAAAATCATTTTGGAAATAGTTTTACTAAAAGTGCAATTATATTTCCTAATTCTATTGTCTTTATTTAGGCTCCTATTTCTCAAATTTAAATAATTTATCTTTTCTCAGAATAACCTTAGTGATTTTTTTAATTGACATGAGCCTTATTACTTTTTTCTCTCAGTCATGCGGAACAGGATTTTATGAAGAGGAATCCTTACTGAATCACCTCAGTTTATTTCAGTCAATATATGTAGCAGTCAGTAACTACTGATAATAGGAAGTGATTGAAGGAGGCTCACAAAATTTTAACATTTAAATATATTTATGTCTAACATGGCCACACTGTCAAGTCTTTGCTTGTTTACAGTAAAGACATCACAGTGGAGCAGATTTTCTTCAGTGTGACATGTGAATTCTGTAATTTCTGGGCATTATTTCCTGCTTGGAGTTAAGGGTGCTGTTTTATACAACATTTTATTACACACTTTGAATTATGACAAAGACTGTTTTTCATTTTAATCAAAAATATTTCAATGGAGATTTGTCTAAGCAACTATGCAGAAAAAGATGGTATATTTCAGCTGTTTCTATCAGTCTGTATCCAAAAGTAATACTTTCAGAAATGTACTAAGATTTAAAACTTTATGGTTTATATTTAGGATTTTGTTCAACCCTCAGTTCAAATTCATGTGTGAAAGTCCTGTCTTTGAGACAGATAAGTAACTTCTATACTTTCTAGCAAATACAGTTTCAAAGATTAAATACACCGAGCACTGCTTTTAAAAAGCCAGCTGATGCATGAAGAAAAAAGTTCTCTGAAATAGACATTTGTTTCTGTTTAGTTATGCATACATTAACTTTCGCCAGAAATCTCTTCTCTGGAAAAGTTTTAGTAGGAATAAAAACATATACTTTCAGAAAAATGTTGGCTCCTGTAAGTGCTATTTATTATCCAGAGATAACTGCAGATTGGGTTTGATGGAACTTAATTGTTCAATACTATTTAGCACAAAGGAAGGAGGAGACAAGGCATCTAATTGATGTATTAGTAGTAATTCCCAGCCCCCAAAGTTACAGGAGGCACTTTTAACTGCCATCATCTTCTTTGCAGGGAATCTTCTCTGAATAAAACGGAGCATTCGTTGTTCATTCCATCTTACATTTAGTAAGAGCCATTATTATCCATTCCAAGCATACACGTATACAGAAAAGGCGAAGTATAAACCAGCAATGTGTAGAATAAGCAGCTCTTGCTTAATTAAGTGCTTTCAAGTTTGCCTTGAGACCTTGTCAATCTAAGGAGGCTCTCTCTCTGAGGTGCACAAATGGCCCTTCTATTTCCATTATTATGTATTGTCAATCTGTAGTGATGGAGAAATCAGTGACTCTTTTCCCATTCCCCGAGGAATCTTCCTTTGGGATTTGATCCTAATAATTAGTTTGGGGGAAAAAAATGAATAGAATTATAGTACTGCTTTCTGCCAGGTTTTCCACCCTACATATCTACTTCTAGAATTATATACCACTGTAGAAATGATACCTGCTCTAAAATTTCAATATTTAATCTTGTGTTATCGTTGGTTGTTTTGTTTTGTTTTTTTTCCCCTTCTTTTCTGCCTCTCTTTTTAGGCCTTGGAAAAATGGGATTGTATTCTGAAGAAAACGTATTACTGAAAATGGCAAAAGGGAGGAAAAAAACAGTATTGTTGAATGAAAAAGAAATTACATCAAGATTAATTGTATTCTTAAGTAATGTTGCAAAAAAGTGCTTGTCCTGGAGGAGCGTTTTCCTCTAACAATCGTAACAAATAAACAAAAGCAAAAACTATACATAAATGCTTGCCTTTAAAAATACTACTTGCACCCTAGTGAAACTGCTTGTTCTCATGCCCTCAGTTCTACAGCATTCTGAGCTGAAAGCTGAGACTAAGGGTAGGAGATTCAAGCTCCTTCTCCTGCTTCTTTTACTGTCTTTAACATCCCCACATAGAACTTGCCAAAATTAGCACCTAGTTTCTGAGAGTCTCAGGAACAGTTCAAAATCAGGGAGAAATTAATGTTTTGGGACCAAAGACTTCGCTAGAGAAGCAGATACTTGGAAATACTTTATAAAGACTCCATTATTATAGTAGAGGACTTTAAATGTTTACTTAATAAATAAAAGAATATATTACATTGCCTAGCCGTATCCAAGTAGATTCAATCCTAATATTATTAGCTAAGCCTTTTCTTGGATTCATTAATGTATTCATTAATTCAAAAACCATCAGTTAGGAACCCAATTTGTGCCAGATTACATGATACAGACACAAAAATAAATACATTTTAATAATGTATAAGTTCTTTCAGAACTTACTGTTTAGCAGAGAAGGCCCATGTTAAGTAATTAAATACTACAAAATTGGATTCATATTGTGATAGAGGAAAGATTTCCCTGAGGATACACAGGGACAATAAAGTATTAATGAATTTAGCGTCTTCCAGAACAGTGAATAATAAAATGTTCACCTATTTTGATGCAACTGTGAAAAATGAGGGGAATTATTAAAATATATAATATTTAAGGAACTTCTATCTACACCTAATCCCTCTGACAATGACCATGGAAAATATCTAAAATCCATCTAAATAATCTCATTTTATTGAGACTTTTAGACAGGTCTTAAACATTAATTAATTCAACTTCCCTTACCAGAAGGAAAGAATTTTAATGCTAAGTTATTTTAAAGATAATAAAATGATGTTGGATTCCAGAAAGAAAGTCCAGAAATATTAACTTAATGTTTTCCTCATTTAGGGGATTCATTTTGTTCACTTATCTTATTTTCCACCAAGTAAACAGCAAACTACAACACAAGGTGGCTGTTTGATTAGATTTTTATCTGAATTTTTTAATATTTAATCCAACATATATTTATTTCAAATAGAAATTTCTCTTTCTGCTAAACTCATCTCTACTATCTATTATATCTTTAAATGATTTAGGACTTCAAATATGCAAACTGATGACTTCTTAAAAGAAAAAATTTACAGAAAGAACTTGGTTGTCAACATTAGCAAAGGAGCAAAAATTCTAATTCAACCTTTAACTCCGCCTTGACATTCAAAGTTGTGGTTTCCTTATTGTAACACCCGAAAGAAGAGAAAGCTCAGATGCATCAAGGCCAATCTATTTTTGTTGCTATCTTTTTTTGCTTGTTGTTTTTCCTTTTCTTACACTGCTATCTTTTGAATGTTGCGAAGGATAGTGCAGAGAAATACTACTAGAAGCAGCCCATTATGCAACCTGTAATTTGTTACAAAATAAATGCATAGAAAAGAATGAAAAGGTAAATGCACTAGGGCTGTGTTTTGATTAAATGCGAGCTAGGCTAGAAAAACTTATTTGTATTTGTAGAAAGACTCACCTTGAAAAGGCAATTGCCAAAAAAAAAAAGAAAAAAGGCAATTGGGTAATAAGCCTCAGCATTGTTTTTCGCTTTTCCTTGATCACCCAAGCTTTCTTACACATAAAAGTAAAGGAGAGAAACAGGAATAGTAGGCAATTTACTGTTTCGTTAAAAGCTGCCAAGATGAAAAAAACAACACACACACAAAACCTTCCAAGGAAAACCTGGGAGTAAACCTAGTTTCTCTTAAGTCATGTTCTATTCTTGCTTTTGTGTTTACAGCATGTTCACAAAAAGTGATTCCAATTTTCAGACAGAATTTAAATCTCAAGTATATTCCACTCACTGAGAAAAGGAAAGTACATAAAGGCATAGGAGAATGATGTATCCAACTTTGGCTGTGACAAAAATGTTTCCTTGGAAACCGAATTTAATTATTGGTGAATTCTCAACTAGGTTTACAGAAAACTTTATGACTGGCAAGGGCCCAATTCTTGGCAATTTAGAAATGTACTTTTTTTCTCCTTTACCTTACAAAGTAGAATTTACTTAATGGTATGTACTTAATGTGAATGCTATTAAAAGTAAAAATTAAAAAGAATTTTCTATACTTAAAGACTCTACCTTTATAGAGTAGCACTGAACTACCAGTAATTTCAAATCAACCAATATTGCTAACCTTCTAAGTGTCCAGTGCTAATGCAGAGCCCTAGACTATAGACATAATATGGATAAACTCCAACTTTTTGGTTTAGGTAGTGTTATGAATGGATAAAAAAATGTATTAAAGTCAGTACACTGTGGTGACTTAGAGGTCCACAGGTTGTAATCCACAAGGTCCCTGGCTCAAGACGTGGGACTGGGGAAAACAACCAGGATGAACAAGGAAATGAAATTAACACGTCTGGTCCTCCTCTCTCTTCCTGCCTCCTACTCACCTGTTCCTGCCTGTGCCTTTCCTTTAAAAATAGAATAAAAACTTGTCTGACACCTTATTTTTCCTGTTGCCCCCTCGAGGTCACTTGGTCCTAGTGTCCAGTGGGACTTACGCTTATGAGTCCCACACAACTGAGTAAGATATTTTGTTCATTTGGAGAGAAAATGTGTAAACAGGTTATTGATGGTGAAAACAGTATAGTACTCAATAGGCACTGTGTCCTAGGGCAGTGTTGGCTAGATGGTGTCCCAGAACAGAGCAAGCCATTGACTTTGGTGACTATACCGACTGACGAGGCTCAGAAAGGCAGGCAACTCAATGAAAAAGGAGAGGAATGGAGTGTCAGAGACTCAGACAAAGTAGAGAGAGATTAAATAAGGGCCAGAGAATTGCTGAGAAAGACGAGTCAGGCCTGAGAAAGATTGTGAGGATTCTTGCTGTTATAACTGTTAATGGTACGACGTGAACTGATTTAATCAAGGTATGTAGTTTGCTGGCGTACACAACTGAAAGCACAGGCAAGGTTATCGGGAACCTATTTCTCACTTTTTTCTAGATTCTACAGTCCTTTGTTGGCTTCTTTTACAGGCAAGCTTAGGCCAGAAGCAACAATGGGCTACTGTATCTCTAAGCCTACAGTCCTTCACTTGAACAATTGAAGCAAAAAGAATTTTTCTTCTCCACACAGTCTGACAAGCACTGATGATCAATGCCGTCTCTATGGCACAGTCTTGCATCTCCATCTCAGAACGATTACTGTTGTATGATATATGTTGTATGTTATATGTTGTATTGACCCGCTGTAAGGACAATTATTTAAAGAAATCTGTTCATTTCCCTCTCACATATACGACCAAAGGTATAGAGTCAAGGACAAGCATGCCAACTCTATAGCTTAAGGTGCAAGTCTTGAAAAGGACACAAAGCTGTCATTATTCATATGTGATAAAATTATCTGAATAGACTACCCAACATATGCCTCGAAGAAATCATTGTAAGTCGTATGATTGGCAAGACTGCGGCATATAAAAACAAGATATAGTATTCAATTGCATTCCCATACAGCAGTCACAGAGTGACCAAATGTTATAAAATATTAAATCTTACAAAATCTTATTAAACAAAATAAATCTTTTTCTATGGGTATAGAGGTAGAGGTACTAAACACAGTGATATGAACAGCATAATAGGAAAAAAAAACTATAAAACCTTCCTTAAATATAGTTAAACACTGGAAAATCATGTAAAAGATGATTCAAAGGCATAAAGTGATCACTATTTTCAAATTAATCTAAAATTAGGTAGAGTTCTTATCAAAAGCTTCAACAGAAATTTTTTTTCAAGAAAGCTACTAAAAAATATATGGAGAAAAACAGAGTCACAAGTGTTTTCAAAGAAACTGTCAAGAAAATTTACATGAAAAAGCCAACAACCAAGAATAGGTAAAACAGGCTATTTGTCGTGGAAGATATCAGGCTAATAAAAAATTAAAGTAATTAGAAAACATGGTATTTCCATAAAGATAGGGAAATGAACCAATGAAATTCACATAAATGTCACAGAAATAAAATTACTGTAAAATCATGGGTCAAAGAACCGACTATGCAATAAATTATACTAGGAAAATTAGTTTTTCATGTAGGAAAAATTAAATTGTATCCTTTTCTTACACAATAAAGAGCAAAAACCAATTTCAAATAAGTAATAGGTCTGAAAGTACAGGCAAAAACACTTTAAAACTTTTAGAAGAAAATGCCTTTATGGCACTAACATCGGAAAGTATTTCTAAAAATGACGAATATTATAGACAAATAAAAAATATTGAAACTTTGATAATACATTAAATTTTAATTCTTCTGTTCATCAAAAGACACTGAAACAAAATTAAGCTCAGTCACTAACTGGAGGAAGACTTTTTTTCAGATTGAGTAAATGCCAAAGTATTAGAACCTATAATATATATAAAGAACATTTTAAAAATCTATAATAAAAAGACAATTCAACAAAAAAATTAATAGCAGATGCATATGATCATTCCTCAGCATAAGAACCTAACCTAAATAAGTATCAATAAACACAGGAAAAAATTAAGACCAATTATCAAAGTAATGCTTATTCAAACCTTAATAAAATACTAGTTTGTGCCTAACAGATTATGAGACACATTAAAAACTTAGTGGAAACTGTACATAAATAAGTTGAAACTTAACCATACACAATACACATATATATACATATCATAGTAGGTAACACATACATACACATTAGTGAAACAAATTGATATAGCCACTTTGGAGGGTTACCTGGCATAATAATGAAAAGTAGATGAGCAATTATATATTTATATATATATATATATATAATAGATCAATCCTTAAACATACAAAAGGCTTGTGCAAGAATCAGCATGGCAAAAGTGTTCTAACAGCAAAATTAAAGAAGTATAGATAACATAAAAATACACACTCTCCATACACAGACACATGCACACACATACACATATGCACGCATGTTTGTGTATGTTTTATATATACTTCATGTATTAGCATAGTATACAGTAGTATAAATAAATATGTTCAATCTCTATACAGCCACATAAACGTATCCTAAATACTCAATATTCAGTGAATAAAAAAGAATATATAATACACATAATTTTATATATAGAACTCTATAGCTAACAAAATATATATACAAATTTGCAATAAGTACAAAGATATGAAGGAAATGGTGAACACTAACACTTATCTCTAACTAGAAGCATTTATCTTTAGGTAGAGGGTGTAGAATGGAACTAGAAAAGATACTTAAGAAACAAGCTCATATTTGTTATAGTTCATATTATTGCATCTGTGTTAACTCATTATTATGAACACATTTTTATATGTTTTGCTTTCATACATTTAAAATAAAATTCCTGAATTTACTTATGAAGTGTAAGTAGGAATAGGGTACAAAAGCAAACAGCAGCAAAATTACATGCAATCACCTAGAGCAGAGGTCTTCCGTGACCCACACACCAAATCCAACAGACTACCTGCTTTTTTAAATATAGTTTTATTGAAACAGTCCTACGCATTTATTTATTGAAATCAATGGCTGATTTTATTCTACAACATCTGAGTTGAATAGCTGTAACAGAGATCACATGGCCATTAAAAACTAAAATATTTACTATAGGGATTTTTATAAAGTTTGCCAGATGCTACTCTAAATGATTGACCTAGACTTTGCTTGATGAATAATAACAAAATTAAGTTTACTGTATACTTACCATAAATTAGGCAGTTTATATGTACCATCTTACTTAATTCTCAATATTTCAAAGAATGTTAATATTATCCCCATATTACAGATGGAGATAAGATTTAGAGTATATAAATAATGTTCAGTATCATTCTGAATAGTAAGAGACAAATATAGGTTTCACTGACTCAAAACTACATCATACTGATTTAAACCCAATGAAAAAAGTCAGAAATTGATTTCAGAGCTGCTTGTTTTTCGACTACATATTTTTATTCTGTCAAAATGGAGGATGTTGGATCACTTATTAGAAGATAAGAATAAGATATAATATACATGGAAATTGTAGTTACTCAGAAATGTAACTTGTACCCAAATATTTAGGGTAAATAATTTCCCCAAAGAAATGAATCAACACAAATACATTCACACACAATTTATCTTTTTATCACTCTTAATAAGACACTGAGACACTGTGTTAACTTAAGCAGCCTATTATATGCCACTGTAAAACTCAACAATTCTGTCGAGTATATTTCATTGAAATAACTTACAAAATGTAAAAAAGCCACTGACAAAAATTGAATTATTTAATAATGAGGTAAGAGAGATTGTTAAAAAAATCTCCCTCTGATAAAATATAAATAGCTTGAAGGGTGCAATTGGGTATGACAGCAATACAAACTTCTGGGGGATTCATTAATGATATTTATTCAAATCTGTTCAAGCAGCACTGTGAAAAGAGTTGTGTCTACTACAAAGAGTCTTACACTCACAGAGAGTGAAAAAAAGAGATTGAACAACATCAAGGGACCTCAAGATAACATACCAACCAAGCCCCAAGAGAGAGCTAGAGAGCAAGAGTAGAAGAGAACATAAAGAAACAGATGAGAGAGATGTGGGTCTTAAAAACTGAAGAGGTAGGAGTAGAGGCAGGGCCAGAAATGTGAAAGAGAAGGAACAGCTACAACCTTGAAGAGAGACCATTAAAGTGACAATATGGGTCGGGTTGAAGTAAATCTTTTTTTTCCTTTCCTATTTGTGTTATATTTTAATTTGTTCTGAATATTTCCAAACAAAGATTTATCTCCAGCCTATGCTAAAGAGATGGAAAAGAAATAATGAAAATCCTAAAGTAGGTCAGATGCTTGGGACAACCAAGCTCTTGCTGATACATCATCATCTTGATGATGAAGTAGGGGATTTGGCAGAACCCCAGATTGCATTACAGGAAAAGACCCACGAGGGTCTTTGTATGGGTTCTGCAGCAAAGGCCCTCCTCATGTGAAGCATCTAGTGATACTGCTGTTGTTCATCTTAGAAGCAGGGTCATTTATTACTGATTAGCACAGCCTTTGACTCATCGATCTGCGAGAAATGTCAAGTTAGCAGGCAGTAAAATTCATAGTATGTTGTTAGCTATCTTTATTTTATATGTACAGTAAAAGATCTACTTTAGTCTTGTCTCCAAACAATGCCTTTAGATGGGCCTTTGGTGAAATCATGTAGGGAAAACAAAATTTAACTTGGGGATCACAATTCTTGAAGATGTTGGTTTTGGAAACTCTACGGCATTCATCAGTGACACCCAACTTTAGTCACTGAGTACAATGTGGCTGGAACTCTGGCTCTTTAGATATGGCAAAGTATTAGATCTCTTTCATTTTCAAAAAACACAAAAAAAAGAAAAGGTCACAGGGCAATCAGTAGCTTTGTGACCTTTAAACAGTCACCTGACTTGATTAGATATTGGTTTCTTAATCTGAAAGGTGAAGGGACTATAGATGATCAACAGCTGCAATCTTCTGTTTCTATGAATTGAAGTAGCTTGTTAATAAAGCAAATTTTAGCTCTGTATAATTACAGGGAAGTGCAAAACTTCTATAATGGAAGACCACTTCAGCCTAGCCCCTCAGGGGGAAGTGCTGGTTTGTCATTTAACTTCAAGGGCACACCATGCAGGCATTTCAAAGCTGGATTCTGAAGGGCTGTGGGGCAGTGTTTTGCTAATGTGCGCTCCAGGCATGGAAACCCTTTAAGGGATTATTTTAAAGGAATAGAATAAAATGTGAAAATAATATGACTTCAAGTGGAGGTAGATTTAAGAGGTGGCAAAAAAAAAAAATAATAAGTATTTTTGTTGGAATTAATTTAACTGTGGGCAAAATCTGTATGAGAGGATAAGATAGGAGGGTGTGGGCGGCAGTGTCTGTGACAAAGATAATTCTCTTAAAAGGTGAAAAAACTGACCAAGTGCATTTTCATATAGTCTTATCAAGGGGAAAGGGGTAAAATAAAGTTCCAGCAAGCATAAACATGAAAACGGCATTATAGAAAACTACATTTACTCATAAAACTGCCCTCTCTATTCTTTATCTAGAAGTAGATGTCATCTGGGCAGTGATAACATTAATGAAATTGGTGAAATGAACAAGCTAAATTTCCTTTGAATAACTTCATTTTATTCTACTAGTCTCTAAGAGTTGCTGGATCTAAATTTTAGAGATACAAAATGAAAGGTTTTTTCTGGGCTCCGCGAGGAGAAAAAGTCAATTAGACAAAAAATGTCGAATAGCCAGGGCTTTATTGGGGTTTGAGCACCCGGGCGAGGTTCTCCGGTCCGCAGAACGAGGGCCGGAGAAGTCTCGCCCCAACAAAGGGAAGCGCGATCTTTATATAAAAGAATTTCGCGGGCTTCATACGTGGCGATTGGGGATTGGTCCTGTGATTCCAGGTGTGGTTTCGTCAGCTTCTTTTCCCGGGTATGGCCGCCATTTTGTCCTTCTGGGCCAGCCTAACACAAAATACTGCCACATGGAGAAACAGTCCAGTTATTAGGTATTCCTTCCCTTATGCTCCAAGAGCATAATGATAAAGGTGCTTCACTCTGAGCCACAAAGTTTTTATTAGCTGTGTCACTTTAGGCAAATTCAGTATTTTTCCTGAATTTCGGCTGTTTCATTCATTAAATCAATGCATTTTGTGTTCCAGATTCACCGCCCGTCCCCCACCCCCACCACCTTGCTTTCTGTCCCAGGACACACTCATTCCTATGGGTTATATCAACGGGGGTCACTGCTTTAGACTCCAGACTGTGAAAGGAGGTGTGGAGAAAAGGACAGTGGGGTCAAAAAGCAGATATCCAGAGGAGAGCAACATCAGCCTCCTCAAGGCTCGCCAACGAGGGCAGCTGCACTGTGTCAGGGATCCTTCTCCAAGCAGCTCTTGCCTTCCCAGTTCTGGTAAGGGGAAGGTCTAGAGGTTGTAATAGCCCTGCTGCTGTCACTAGATCCTGATTCCTACTCCCACAATTCTAAATAGACCTTCGTAAACAAACCTTCTGAATGACCCTGGTGTGCCAGGGCCCCTAGTTCCTGTTGGAGCCTTGACTGCTGTACCTCAGTGGAAACGTAAATTATATTAACCACCATCACCTAAGGTTGTTAGAATGGCCGAATAATAAAAGGCACAAGTGGTACAGATTTAATTAATGTTCTCTAGAAAAAAGAGTCTGCACAAGACTTAAGTGTTAATTCCACTTGTAGGCAAATCCAATCCCAGTCAACAAAGGTATGGAAAGGAAACTGGGTCCAGGAAGGATGGGGAGCTACTGAGAGATGACGTGTTACCTGTGTGACCTCTCTGGTAACACAGCTTCATGACAAACTGAGGCCCATAACTTATAACCAATATATGGCAAGTTAACCTAGGTGCTCCCTCACTCCCGCTCCCTCTCTTCCTGTCTCTCCCTCTCTCCTTCTGTCTCTCCTCTCCCTCTGTCTCTCTTCCCGTCTCTCCTGACAGATTTTATGGAAAAACTGTACTCTGAACAATCCTACAGAAAGGAGATGGAAAGAGGCATTTTCTGGAACACCCCACCCCTATAAGGCCTTCCAGGGGTCAAAATTGAGCTCAAAGAACAAACTCCCCAGCTTTCAGTCATATTACCAGCCATACTAGTGACTGCTTGGGAAGCCAAAATTCAGACCTTATGGTAGGACTTTCATTCATGTCCAGAAAGGGCAAATAAAGAATTCTCAGGTCATTTGAGGCACTAGTTGAATCAGAAAAAAAACTGTTGTTGAATGGAGTAAAAAACAAGAGTGAGAATCTGAGAACATGCTTCAGACACATCTAGTTCTAGGATAAGACCATTAACATCATCACAATGACCATTATCCATCTCCTAGATGCTGATCACTGCCTTCCCATCATGCTACCCTCTTTTTTATAAAAAAATTTTATTGAAGGAAGCTTACATCTTAACATGACGTAGGTTCAAGGTGTATCACATTGTAAGTCAGTATCTGTGTATATACATGATGAACCATCACCATTATAATTCTTCCTTCACCTACAATTGATCACCTCTACCCAACTTGGCCACTTCCCTTCCCTTCCTATAATCATTAAGTTGATTTCATTAACTAAAAATCTATTTTGTTGATTAAGCTCACTTGTTAGCTTGTTTATCTATCTCCTCCTCACCCCTGCAGCCCCAGTCTTGTTCCATGACTTGTTCCTCTCCACCCTTCTGCTGTACTCCTGTACTAAGTTCATTGGCAATGATTCCAGTATCAATGACTCCTTGTATGTCTCTGAGTGGCTGTCATGTCTTAGTTCTCTACAATGCTGTGTGGTTCCCTCCCTGCCATCACTGTCCCTCTAGAGAACTTTTAGTTGATTCTCTTAGAAATAAGGTAGGCAGAGCCCTCCACACCATCTTGGCCCCACATTAACATCATTATTCCATGCTGCCTTCTACCAGTTGCCCTGGATCACCATCCTTACTCTAGGACCTTACTCTAGAACTGAGAAAAGAAAACATACCTTGGGATCCCAGGCAGGTACAGGTTAATTGGAGGAAGGCAGTAGGAGGGGGCATGATCTGAGAGATTTAAGCAGCTTATCTTTCCTGGGGATGTGGAACTGCCACATGGAAAGAATGGTTTAGAAACATGATACTGGTTATCTAAAAATATCATTAAAGGAAATCACTTGAACTGAAAGTCAGATAGAAAGCTAATAATAAGTCACATGCACAAGGTGCTTTGAGGAGTGGTAGTAATCCCAGTCCTCACTCTAGGTTGCAGGTTAGGGATAAACAGAAGCAAAGAATGAGTATACACAATGAACAAGTTTGCAGATAGAAAGAAAACTCAAGCAAATTTTGAATAAGAAGCAGAGATAAAAGGCCACCAATTGACAAAGAATAGAGGTCAGTTTTGGCTCCAGCTGTTCTATGTTGCCCAGCCACACTTGCTTTCTATGCTTGGATTTTTGTACATCTTCATCGTACCCCCAAATAATCGTCAAGATTTTTAGGTTGTAAGTGAGAGACTATTCAAATAAACTTTAAAACAAATAATGAATAATAACATATGGCTCATGATCCTGGAATATCTATGGAATGCTTTTCTACAGGTATGACTTGACCTAGGAATTTAATGATGTCATTAGAAAATCTAAGTAATTTTCTCTCCTCCCTTATCTCTTTCCCTTTGTAGACCTCATTCTTAACCACACTCTCTGCAAAGTGGCAGCAATGATAATACTTAATGCCATTCAATGGTTCTGATTTCCTGAGAAAGAATCTTCCATTCCTATGCCCAAGTTAATCCTTCTAAAAGAACAGTAATAGGCTTGTTTTGAGTCATTTTCCACTCCTAGCTCAAGGTTTCCAGAGGGATAGGGCACTCATCATTGCCAAGCACCTTAGGACTAAAAATGAAGCTATGTGATAGTCTCATCGGGTAGGGAAATTGCTAAATGGAAAAGGTACTAAGCAGATAACAAGAAGATAACCATTACCTGCACATGCCTCTGTTCTGTTTTGGGGAGATCAAGTAATCTCTGAGAGCTATCACCTTCTTTGGAACCTTGAACATATTTATTCCTTAAAAACAAACAAAACCACAAAATACTTCCGAGCACCTAGTCATTTCTGAGTCAGAGTCCATTATTGATCTTAGGGAACATAATAACCTGATAGAAAAATAAAATGCAATGTATAATAGTGAGGTATGCAGAAGGCAGATTCATTGAGACAATAAGGTTTTCTTTCATTCCTTTTTGTCAAACTTGATGTAACACATGAAAAACAATTTAAATTACATGTTTTTCTGGATTATATAAATGGAGAAGACTCAAAGTTAAGTGAATAATCCTGTGGTCAGATACATAATTGTCATTAGTTATCAAATATGGATGAGAGAGAGAGAGATTTGGAAGACTAGAAAGAAAAAGGAAAGATGATTATTGGGAAACCCCAATATTCTTGTTAGCAGGCTATATCTACCTCTAAGACTGGATCTGATTTCTGTTACCAGGATTCTCCTAACAAACCAAAATAAGGACTGAGAGATCTTGGCACAAGGCTTCCATTGACTGTAGTCTGTAGTCTCTCATGGCAGTAAATATTTTTATAGGCTGTGCTCTCCCAGGCCCTCTGGATATTTCTGGAGAAAAGAGAGGGTTAGGGTCCATTTCTAGGTAGTCTCAAAGCCTCTTGCTTTTCTGTTGCTTTTGGCTCCTTGCCCTTAACCTCCAAATTCAACTTTTCCAATTGATATTTATATTCCTGTAAAAATTCTGTGACATATTTTAGGATTAGCTATCTTACAGGTTATAAATGAATAAAGTGCTTAATAAGCCTGATGGGAGGAAATGGCAACTCCTACTACATATATAAGCTAAACACATGACTAATTTTAAAAAATACGGTTTTACTGGAATTTAACAGACACATGGTCAATATCACTAAAATGGGTTTCATCCTGTTCCTGAATATTAAAGTGTATCTGTGTATATGTGTGAGTATGTTTGAGTGTGTGTACATTACATACATTTGATTTTTCCAAAATAGCTTTACTTTATCAATAGAAATAAAGTAAATTTGGTCTATTCTTTTTCTAAATTTGTTCTGCGCGGGGTGAAATCACACAGAGAAAAATGAATTCCATTTCTGGTTAATAATTTGGAGACAATCTCACAGATATCTCTTAGATACCACAATTAATTCTATAGAGGGTTGTTTCAGGAAAGGACTGTCTTATACCTTAGCAAACAAGAATTCTAGATGAGGATTTAATTTGAGCCTGTGTTTCATTTCATATTCAAATAGCCCTTGGAAGAATCCTGGCTACACTACCCTCTTGATCTTTATCTTCATTTAAAAAAGAATGTTTACTTTCGCATTGGAATCACCAATGGGGTATTTAAATGCCTATGTCAAATAAAGCCAATTGGTAGGAATATAAATATTACCAGATAAATGTCAGTCTGTGACTCTAGAAACAGTTGATCTGTGCAGAAAGTGTGCTGATTGAGTTGGTTTTGACAGAGAAAGAGAACTCACTGAATATCCTTTCCTGAGAAACATCCTTCATTAATATTTACATTTCTCTTGACAGCACAGTTTCAGGGAGCATAGGCTTAGTAAATACAGCCTGCTTTTGGCAAAAATGCATAGTCATAGGCCTGTATGTGTCTAAAAATCTGAATATTTTGCATTAAAAATATAGACCTGATTGTACATGTGGATTTCGTAGGTAAGGAAAAAAAAAATCATGGGCTTATTTTAGGCTTGGGAACATTTATAGTCAGTTAATTTGTAAGTAAAAAATCAAAAAAACGAAAAAACAAAGGATGGCTTTAATTCCCCTCCCGCCCCCCATTTCTTTCCTTTCTTCATTTTTTTTATTGTATTCAAGCAGTCACTAAAAATATATCTGGTCAATAAGGGGCAGGTAAAATTGGAGGGGTTGCTATAGGAACACCAGGAGCAAGGCAGAGAAATAACTGCTCTAATGTATATTGTGCGCTCAGGTTGGATTTCCATTGTAGTTAAACTCAACTTCAAAAGACATTCCTTAAGAAAAAGACTGCTTGAAATGCAGGCAACGCAGAGAGAATTTTGTATACGAACTTTAAAAATAATACATCCTAAAACCAAGGAGAGCGACACGCAGAAAACTGGTAATTTTTTTCTCTCTATCCCATTGTAGTTTTCATGCATTTTGACTACCATCATTTTTGCACCATGAAAGACCTGGGAAGGTGTCTTCATAGCGATGAAAGCATGAGTAACTAGAAGCGTCGCCTGCAGCAGCCCAGGCTCACCTCTGCCTGACAGACAGTATCTACTTGCCAGCCCCAGACCCTGCTCATTCCCAGCTCTGCTGAAATATCCCACTCAGAAATAAGGCTCTCCTCAAATCTTGGGGGGGTTTTGATTTTTGTTTTTTCAAAGGGGACAGAGCTCGCAGCTTTCTGTCTGACCTCTGTTTGATGACTCCAGCACAGTCACTTGAGGTCCTTCTGTCCACATAGCAGGATGCGTTCACATTCACCAGGCCCACGACTGAAAAGACAGAGCCACTTTCATCAGAGCCACATGAAATCTTTGAGAGGGGAGGGAGGGAGGGAGGTTTTGTTCATGTCTTACAGGCGAGACTGGAGAGTGATTCGCTCACCCCAGGCCTACTCATATCTGCATATTTTCATGTGTCCCACAAATAAGCTCCATTTTCTTTTGTCTCCCCCCAAATGGTGGGTGTAGTCATGAGCGATTTGTTCTCAAATGAAAGCTCAAGAGTAGTTTCGAATCCAGTGATCAAAAATCCCATCCAATAGCTCAGGAGAGCACAGGGAACAAGACGGTTTACAAAGTCCCATAAATGACATAACTAAACGCAAGCACATTTTTCTTCTCTCGCTGGGAAGTTTGAGACAAAAGTCAAATGTTCACATTAAAAAATAAAAAAAGTTTTAGGGTGTGGGGAGGAGCTGTGGATAATCCAAAATATGTTTGATTGATTTGGTTTAGTTCAGGAACGTGGTTTTCACCTGGGCTTTGATGAAAAAAAAGGTGGGGGAATAAGAGGGAAAAACTCCCTAAAAATAAGTTACACCAACATTTTTAAAAAGAGTGACTTATATGAGAGGGGTCAGTAATTATACATATGCAGATTATGCTTTTTATTATGAAGCAATCAAGCACAAATGACTGCAGGGTAACACATTCCAAAGTTCAGTGTGAGTTTATCCTGCCAGAGGACTTTTGAAATGATCTCTTCTCAAAAGTTTTTAATCACGAGTGTATGTGTCTGGAAGGTAGGGGGGAAAGGAGTATCAAAGAAATTTCTGGGCCATGTGTTATCAACTAAAGAACAAAGCAGAAGACCCAAGCTTCTGTCTGTTAGTCAGTGCTGGCTCTCCTGATGTACCTAATATATATTCTAACACTATCTACATTTTGGTAAAATGTTGCATATCAATCTGCAATGTATTTTTAAGACTTTTCCAAGGACTGAAGTAAAGCATTTATCAAAAATCTTGGACTATAAATAATATTGTTTCCCCCCAAAAAATGTCTAGAGCGCAAATAGTTCTAAAATTATTTCTAGTCTAAAACTATCTCTAAAACCTCACAAGAAATATTAAAATCATATCATTTAAGATATTTCTAAGGTTTATATGATCCTGTTTTAAGCTGAATAATCTTTTACTTTCAAATGGATGTCAAGGAAAGTAGGGGAAAGGGATAGATGAGGGAATTTCAGCCTTCAAAGGCAAACAGGGCCAGTTTATAAATGATACCTTTCATTTCCAGCGCTGTTAGCTGGAGGGTGATGCGGAATGTTTAGTCTCAAAAATGAATTCAAATTACTCCACAGAATAAAAGGTTGCAGAGTTAGCTAACAACATTAGACACTGGCTTTCCAATATAACAAAAATATCTGGTCTTTTTAACTATACTGACTCTGCCTCATCACAAAAGGAACACATTTTTTTTTTTTGTCTTGAGAAGCATGTTCTCATTTTTAACATCACTCTGCCCACACAGAAAATGAGTTAATTTTAAAGTTAATGAATTGGAGTATTTTAGAATGACTGAACTGGCTAATGTGCATGCACAGTTGTTTACTCTTTACAGTTTCTTGGGATGAGCATTTCACTCCATCATCTGTGGAATTTTGCTGTCAGTGGAGAAACCCTTTAGGACAAGGACCATTTCCAGTTCCTCGAGTGGTCACATAACTTTTCTGTTAACAGACAAAAAGGACAGCGCTGGTGGGGCTTCACACAGTCTCTAAATAACTGCTCTTTCTCTGACCTGCCTATAAGGAGAACCACTATAAAGGCTCATGACAGTTAAAGAGAAACAGATCTTCAGTCACCTTCACCTTCATTTTTAATATTGGTTCACGTGCCTCAGACAAGTGGGAGTCAACGTGAAACTACAGAGACTCTCCCATATCCCAGACCTGGCCACTCAGTACCACCCCAGGTCCCGCACAGAGCAGGGCCTCCACATGTAGGACTCAGACTCAAAGACTCAGAAGGACATGTGCGCCCTGATGGCAGCTCCCAAAGAGAACAGAAAGGGAGGTTGGATGGAGCGGGTTCAATTCACCCAGAGTTTCCAGCCAGATAACCCATTTCTGAATACCTGTGAGTCAGCAACTCCAAATGCCAGCTGTCATTTCCCTGGACCCTTCTATAGGGAGTCAAAAAGCCAAGAGAAAAGACTCCTGCCACCCCTATGATGCCTTCTTTCCCAACTAAATACACTACTGAATAAAATCTTCTAAATGAAAACTCCATGGTCTGAAATAATTAATGTGCCCTGCAAAGCTCTTAATTTAATACTAAGAAGTGATTTATTATAGAAACTCTACTCATTAATTTCTAATATTAAGGCATATATTTCCACTGGCATATCTCCTTTGATATTAGCCTTATCTATATGATACTAGAAAAACTAGAATAAAATTTTAAAATGTTCATACTTTAACACATTTTATTCTCCACTAAAAAGACACATAACACATACAATATTAGGATGTCAGTTTACTGTATATATACATATGTTAACATGTATGTATGTATTTCACAACACGTACATACATATGTATGTACATCTTGTACATACATACATATGCATATTAATACTTTTTAAAATGGCCTTCCCAAGTATTTCACCCTTGATAGAATATATTGTAACTTGCCTTGTGTTTACAGAAATTATATTGCTTCTAGAATGTTAGCTATGCCACCATGCATTATCTCCTATGTATGAAGGTCAAGGATTCTTTTCTTCGTTGTGTCAATATTTTTGTGATAATTTTTCTTTTGCTAACAATGAAAGTTTAGATGAATTATACTTAATGTAAATGCAAAATGAAAATGCTTAGGACTGTTCAACATTCTCCTGGCGCTTGATTTGCCAGAGCTTTGGTCTAGTGAAAAACTACATGTTAAAAAGAAATGACATGAAAAAGGATTTAGTGTATGACCATCAACTATTGTCAGATCAACTTAGACCAAATAACTAACAACAGCACTACCTGTCACATTCTTTCAGAAACACATCCAAAGTGACTTTGTGTCAATTAGATGGATGATTAAGAAGCAATTCACTGTTATTATGTGCAATTGGAAAATAATCATTAAACACTTTGTGCCAAGGGCTGAGGATACAAAGATTAAAAGGTATTGATGAATTATCAAAGGAGATCTATATATATATATATATATATACATGTATATATACACACACACACACTTCTAAATATGTGTCATAGGAGAAATAAGTATACTGTGGTTTTCTTCACCGAGTATAGAAATGGAAAAGAAATTAAAGAGATTACATGTGACCAGGGACTTAAAAAAAAAAATCCTGGAATAAGTAACATGCTAACTCTATCTTGAAGGAAGAGTAAAATTTGGACCAATTGGGAGGCGGAGTCACGTAACCCAGGAGCGACTAAAGAGGAGAATTTATTAGGTGAGAGGATAAGATGGAGGTGAATATGGTGTTTTAGTCTAGCTTTACAAGAAATTAGAACTAAGGACTCATGAGTAAGGGTTTGAAAGGAGGGAAGAAGAGAACAGGGAAAAGTCAGTATGAGAATATATTTTATAACTGCTGATGCTGAGTAAAATTGTTCCACCCTTAGGAACACATCTTGCTAGGCCCGGTAGGTAGAAAAAGATTGAAGACGGTAGATAACATTTTGTAAAAAGTCACAGCTCACATTGGTCCAAAATCCTCTCCACATTACACAACTTTTCCAGGTTGGACATGTGTGAGTGTGGACACCCAATAAGTTCCCATTGTAGCATCAACAAAATAGTCCCAGAGAAATTATCTTCAATATTAAATTCAATGTTAGGACACTCACTCTATGGAAATGAGCAAGCGAATTAGAAATAGGATTGGGAGAAGGGGACTAGAAACAGGAATGTATATTGTATGCCTTTGTAATTGATTCATTTAAGAGGTTGCATGGACTGGATTCCTGACTGTGACCAAGAGACTGGATCTGGGTTTTAGTCTGTATTCCACTCTGACTCACTGTATGACCTCAGACAGTGAATCACTTTTCTGACTCTCAGCTTTCTTGCCTGTGAAATGGGATCACTGAACCTGTTCTGCCTGCCTCACTCAAAAGACAGTGTTGGGAAACGTCTTATAAAACCTGAGAGGTCATGGTTATCACCAAAAGTTGTGAACAAAGGAGAATGGTATTTTTTTTCACTATTACTTTATCTTTAGAGAGAGTGAGGTTTCAACACTAGAAACTTTGGTCCACAGTCTCACTTTCACATAAATATAGTCGACTGAAATAAATACAGTTGAGACAATTATCTACATGATTAGAAACTCCAGCAACCAAAACAACTCACATGAAATTTATGTGTTGAAGGAATAATATTGCTCTCCACTGAGTGGACCAGATTACTTACAATAAACAAAATCTCTCAATTTTAAGCTCTCAATTATAATTTGCTTTGTAAGCACAAATTGTCTTAATCTATAATTGTAGAAATTTAATAACTAATACTTTGTCTACACTAGCAAAATGTTTTAAATATGAGGGTAATTAGATAATAAAATCCTTAAAACCTCATTATGTTCATTCATCTTCATTTTAGGCAAAAATATAGTCCTTTTCCTAGATTATCAAGATAATTACTTCAATGTGCACTGAACAAGTAAGCATAGATGGCCTTATATTTATCTCTATTACCTATCTCAAAGAACTAAGGTCATTCTGCCATAGGTTTGTCATTAAATTGCCTTTATTGCTCTCCTCCAACTCACCTTCAAACCATCTCATTGCAAACTGTATCAGATGAAATTTCCAAGTCACCAGTAATACCAGTAATTTCTGGTTTAAGCATTTGGTCCTTAGTCTCTGTCAAAGAAAAAAAAAAGCGGGGGAGCAATTCTTTCCATGGGGAGATTTGTAATAACTCAGATATTCTGAGTTATTGCTGGTCCATTAATTAAGTCATTTTTTTTTTTTCTAGTTCTGTTTCTTCCACTAATTGGTTGTGACCTTGGGCACTGTTAGGTGAGCCTTCGTTTCAGCAATTATTATTAAACAGTTTAGACTATGTTTTATCTTAAGATATTTTCTGTCTATGACATTCAATGGTGATTCATACTACAGTATAAAATGGCTTTCCCATTGATATAACCTGTTACAAATAAGGTGTAACTAGTCAAAGCTGCTATTATTAAGTAGATCAAGTAGTGATGTTATCAAGTCACGATAACTAAAGCAGTTCAAGAGAAACTGGACAAAACTTACTGAAGCTGATTTCTTATTTCATATATGTGGTACTCTCAATTTTAGAGACAACATTTATATTGGAAACAGAATAGCTGATATTATAAAAATATGCAAAATACATGTCCTATTCCCATTTTGTAGGGCAAAATAATCTTTTTGATACATGCAGAACACTCAGCCTAGGCCTATTCCATTTCCTACAAATCTTTCTTACTTTCTGGTCTTAGGGAATCAAAGCCAAACATGTGATTTGCTTATTGAGAAGGGCTTCTACTTCTAGGGCTTACCAAAGTCCATTCTTTTATCCAAGTTTTAGAAGTTCTCTCTACTTCATTTTCCATTACACCCCACCTTATCTCACTAACCTTCTTTGGATTCTTTATCCTTGTAAGCTAAAGCCTTTCAGATTAATCTCTAGATCAGTCCTTATCTTAACACAGACAAGCAAACAAACAAAAAAGCCCACTATATATTTTGCCTCATTCTGGAAATAATTTAGAACATCTCATGAAGAAACACTTAGAGTACAAAAATGAAATATGTCTTCAGTCAGGAAGAAAGTTGAGACAATGAAAAACTAAGGGTAATAAATATGAAGGTGTCAGGAGATAAATCCACACCATTTATGCCAGAAAATTCTATGTACATAATCAAGAGAGAACTCAGATTCTTTACTCCCTTTCTATCAGTCAGCAGGAGGACTAAAACGTGACTAGTTACGCAATTTATTTTTTCTTAACATAAAGTGAGACACCAATTACTCTGGAGAAGTGTCTCTCTCAGGGGCATGCCCTTGTGGCTGAAGTAGCTGTGACGGCTGGGGTATGGACCAAGTAATGCTCAAGGACTGGGTGCCTGAACTGGGGACAGAGAAAGAAAATGAAATTAATTCTGAAAAATGTTTCTTCCTCCTCTTCCTTCCTTAAAAAAAAATTAAGACTAAAAGAGATGTCTCTCTCAGACCCTTATGAGAAAGATATTCTGTCATTGGTGAAATAGTAACTTAATCCTTACACTAACTGTGTTACAGAGCTCCAGGATTTTATTTCTTAATTGCATCCTGCAATTTAAATTGATGACCAAAGGGGCAATATAAAAAAATCAATAGTACTGAGATGCTAATAAAAATGTGGCGATCCAGTTTAATCCAATGACTAATTTTACATCAATGAGAATATTCTGTCTCGCAACCTGAATATCAGGGCGATACTTTGTGATCAGCCCGTTTCATTAACTTTCCAAACCAGGAGTAGAACTGCTATTCTTTTATGATAATCTACTTGCTTACCCAGGCTAAGAACCTACAGAGAAAGTCAAGCCCATAAGCTTCAAGGGTCCTACAGGAAACCTCGCCTCCAAGGCAAAGGGTCTCCTTGGAAAGAGTGGGTATACCCACCATAAAAACAACAGGCCTGGTGGAAACCCCCAATTCTCAAGCACAAAACATTACTGTATTTTAGTCTGTGAAAATTTTAGAGTGACTACAACCAAAGATTCTAACTTGCCTGTTAAATAATAAATCAAATCTCTTGGAAGCATTCATTTTTAGCATAGAGCTTTGAGCAACATAACTTCTTGATATGCCCTAGAAAGATAAAATTGTTACACGCTGCAATCTTAGGCATCAACTACACGAGACTTCCTGTCATAGAGCAGCATTATTTTTTAAACACCAGTTTGAAAGTGGAGGTCTGTAGGAACAAGCATCACAACTTAGTTTGGGAAGAGATGATAGATGATCCCTTTTATTGTAAAGACTGCTTCCAATATGATATCATAACCTTGTTGTTTGCACACAGGACATGCTTAGTCTCCAATATTTTAGAATGTGTGTGTGTAGGGGTCGGGAGGGAAGAAGATTTGCTCCTCTAAGTATACTTGTTTACTCCCATGTTGTCTGGCTACCAGCAAAACCCGAAACTTCTTAATTCTCTTTGTCTTGATAGGCCTCTACTACTAAAGCAGTCTGACACATCGTAAATTGTCAAGAAATACTTACTGAATAACATGTCCAAGTAAGATATAATCTGTTGGGAGTCCCACAGGAGCAGGCCATAGGACAGGTATCAAAGTTCGATATCATGGCAGTGAATTGTCCCTGGCTCACCTGGCCAAGGAATGCAATCATCTGGATTGATAAGGAACGTCTATGGACTGTAGTATGTGACCAGGACAGACCCTCCACAATGGAACAAAGAAACGGCGCAGATTGAAGAAGTCTTCCCTGCCACCTATGAAAAGACCCATGAAGTATCTACAGCACTCCTCAAAGAAATCATTCTCAGCTTTGGCCTCCCTGCCTCTTTCCAATCCAATAACGGCACATTTATTTCTCAAATCACTCAAGATAGAGCCTCAGCCCTAGGCTCCTGCACTCCTCCTACCAACCTCAGGTCTTCATAACCAAATTAACTCTCTTGCTTCAGTTGTTTTGTAGAACTGTAGAGGTCTGGACACCTCCCAGGGAGGCATTTGTCTTCCCATCCAGGAAGAATACTGCTTCTTGTAAACCAATCAGGCCGATAGAGAAAAATTTCTTCAAAAGCCACCCAGCTCTAAGAAAACACTCAATACCCCCCACCTGCCTCCTGCCTCCCTCCTGCCACCACCCACCCCACCGTCCACCTTTTACTGGTCCTTCCTGGATACTCCCAGTCTTCACTCCATTCTTGCTTTTTCTCATCCTCCTCCTACTTGGTCTCTGCCTTATACAACTTCTGGTTCACTTCATCAGAAGGACACCACTGGCATCACTAATCGTAACCTCCTTCTCTTACAGGTTAACAAGTTTTCTCTCCCTCAAGGTGCCCACTTCGTCCTCCATTCAGCAGAAAGTAGTAATTGAGATGGCATGACCTTTTCCCCTGCATCTTTTATTTAAAAACGAAGGCAGGAATGGGACAGGAGTCAAAAGAAAACAAAAAACTGAAATTTGTCACTTTCCAGCAAAGCATGAAAAATGGAACATTTTGCAGTCTGAAGCAAGACCAGATGCTGTTCAATCCCCCTCCAGTTTACCAAACTCAAGGACTCCACCCCCAGCCCTCCATGCTCACCTAACATTCCAGCCTATCCACTGCCTAAATCAACAGCTAGCCAGGTGGCCTTATCTGGATTCCAACCCTAGCCCCCACCATGCTAGCCCAAGACTGCCCCCTTAAAAAAGCTCTCTCCCACAGCTTCCCTCAGATTGCTCTTTTCTGTCTCTTCTCAGAAAGGAGCTTTCCCGACCTGCACGTGGGACCATAAATTCCTGCTTAAAGCCCATTGGGGTCCCTTGTCTCTACCTCTTATTGCCGAACCAGCTTATATAATCAATACACTGAAAATAATTATTGTTATGTAACAAAGTCTCCCTAGATTAGTGGCACAATTTTTTAAATTCCTGGTAAATGCATATTCTATGGTTCACAATTTGAAATGATGACTGTTTCAGTTTGCTTCGGAATTGCATTGTCTGTTTTTTATTAACAATCATCTCAGGTAATTTGAATACAAAAGATCCAGGAATTCAGGTCTTGGAAAACACTGCAGTAGATGTAAATGTAGGTTCTATATGAATATCATCTGTCCAAGGTCTAATCCATACCCAGATCCTATCCATGAGCAAAGGACTGAAGGAGTTAATAAAAGCTATAAACCATCGTGTCACACTAACAATTACTCTTCAAACTGGTAAAGTACAGACTCCAGGTGAATCATGAAATACCGAAATAGATGTTTCCTTTGTAAAACGATTTGCCTGAAAAAACTCAGGCTCATAATTTATCAAGTAAAACATTTTAGAAAGACTAAATGTTAAGCTAGTAAGTCTAAAATTGGGGATAAATAAAAGGTATACCATCTAAAAAGGCAGCTTAACTACATACTCAATTTATAAGCAAGTCTTATGAGACCCCAGCACAAAGCTTTCCTGGGAACCACTCATTTCGGAGCATTAGCCGACTTTCCAGCCAAATTCAAATGTCTTGTATAGATTTATTATTCCCAAGACCTGATTTGTTTTGTTTCTTAATTTGATTCTCAAAAAGCCTCTGGGGTTAGCTGATGGTTCTAATGTAAATATTGTGAGGCCAGAAAATGAGCTTCCTTCACTTTGGGGCCAGATACAAAAATCTGGCAATGCTCTCAGTTAGTGGTGGTTATTTCAAAGAAGGGAATGAATATCTCTGGAAAAGCAACTTGATGCAATGATTGTTCCTGTGTAGCAACCACATGCAGTTAAAACTCTTTTCGTGGTGACGTCATTTCGTCATTGAAATAATTGTTGAGCTGCTGCTAAATGCCATAAATTCTGACAGATGCTAGAAAGCAAAGGTGATTTACTGCAATCCCTGCTTTCAGAAGCTCATTCTGTGACTGAGTTCTAACAATAACATTGTGAGAGATGAACATAGAAGGCTTTGTGAGAGTATGTCCCCACCATTATCTCAGGCTCAAAGAAAGAAAGAAAATGTCACAAAATATCTCTAGAAAACGTGATGTTGCAATTACGTGTTAAAGGAGAGTGTCAGACAGGTAAGGTTGGAGGAAGAAACATTCCAGATGATAAAAATGAGGCGTGAAGGAGCCAGAAGCTGGGGTTCCTATATCTTATTAGCTCTTTGGGGCCTTTGACAAGCTAGTCAGAAAACGGAATTATTTAGGGAGTCACTGCAAAGACAATATATTGGGAACTACATCTATTTTAATTAGAAAAGTGTGCCTTATCATGAATATTCTTTTCAGTTTCAACGTTGGCCCCCAAGAGAGGGTAAATTATGAAGCCAACAGGTCTCGTAGTTGCAAAGTGTAAGCATACCAGGAAAACACTGAACCTTAGTGGAACATGATGGAAGCTTAAAGTGTGATGATCACACTTGATTATTTCTCATTCTTACAACTTCTGCTTAAGATAAATGACTATCACACAGAGTCCATGGGCAGGGGTCACCTCTTTCTGAACGCTTCCAAGATCAGGGGGAAAATCAGTAACCTATCAATAGAAATTACTTTTATTTTTTGCATGAGATGATGGGTTCAAAGCAAGGAAAACAGAAGGAAATGTTTAGGTCCTTGAAGAATGTTGATACTCAATGCTGTTCTAGCCGCTGCATTGAAGGAGCATATGAACTTCAGGTCTCTTCCATTCCTGATTACCTGTGACTCTGCACCCTCGCACGCCCTGAGTCATCATTCTACTGACTCTCTCCTTGTTTTTCTTCATTTCTATTCAAATTAGAAAAACTGAAAACATCTTAAACTGAAAAACGTCTTCCCATAGAAACATTCATTTTTAAATGAAATTAGGTGACGACAACCCTCAATTAGAGAAGCAGTAGGTATGCACGAAAGGCATTTATCCTCTAAGTTTATCTTTCACTCATGAATGACCTCAACGGAGAAAGAAATTAGCATAATTTATATCAATAATGTGTTTCTGTGATGTGTGAAGAAAATAAAACCCAACAATAAATTAACAGTTCCGTCATGACTGCACTTTCTCAGCTTATTTACCCTTATTTATATTTTGAGCTGCAAAGTCATATTAATAAGAATTATAAAAATGGCCTGTGGGCTGAAGCACTGGGAGTTATAGCCCAATCAGAAGGACCCTGTCTTATCTGACGGAGTACAAAAGTGTCTCAGAATTTGATTCCTTAATTATAATACTTTCCTGACAACTGAAAGGCTGCTACCACTTCTCTACTTTCCCAAACCTGAAGTTAGCAAAGCGCAGTGGCCTTCTTTTGTGTAAACTAGTCAATCACTTTGCCAAACAGATTCATTTGATTTGTCTTTTAACATGACCTTTTGACTTGTAATCATCCACATTCTCTTCATGCTTTATTTCATTTTATTTTACTTAGAGAACATTTTAGAAGGTTTGTCATGAAAAGAGCTGCATAAATATTAATGTATTGATAGTGTTATGGCTTTGCAAACCTAGATTTCATTTCATAGGTTTTAAGAGCTACAAAATTTTACTGACTGCACAGAAAATATAGGTATAATGGACTTACAGAAATGCCCCAAATGCGATAAAATATATGAATTATTAATCCCATGAAAGTCAGTCCGATACTGTTTAAATGTCAGATTTCTGAACCAATCTTGGATTTTTTTTTTTTTTTTTTTTTTTTTTTTTTTTACTAACAGATAAAATTTGGGATGTCATATAAATACAGTGAGGCTTCTGGTTTTTGAAGTTTAATTTGGAGATAAATATTATGAAGTATAAATTAGTATCTATCTAGAATGATAAGAACACTAACTTAAAGTAATGTCATATTTCAACTACTCTGGCTGTATTTTTTTTTTCACTCTGAATACTCTGGGGCCATGAGGTCAGAAGTCAAGAGGTCAACAAATGCCTTAGGGCATCTCCAAAATAATTTTTTAATGAAATCATAGTTCAGGAACATTCAACATAAGCTACAGGGATTAAAAATAACTCATGTGGCAATATTCTTCCCCAGTTGTTGCATAGGAGAAAATTTTAGGAAGATTCTGTACAGTACAAATGCTATATTTAAATACAGAACTTTCTGTATGTAATTGGATAAAGCTGCAAAAAGTTGACAATTTACTCAGGGACTTGTCATCATGTAGGTAGTGAGAGAGCAAAATCCATAGGAAAGAGAAAAGATAAAAAGGCTCTTCCTTCTTCTGGGAGCACATGACAAGCACTGACAATGGGACTGCATTGCACCAGGCACTGTGAGGGACAGAAATAAGACTACTGAGCTGCTATTCTTCTAAACTTAAGACAGCGCTCCGAGAGACAACGTAAACATGAAGATAGGCACTTAGAGAACAGACACAAGCTAGCGTTCTGCCAGGGATGAGTATGAACTCAACTGGCAGAGGTGAGTCATGAACCTGCCCTGTGTAGTGACTTACTGGCTTCGGAAATCATTCTATTACATTAATGAAGAAAAACACGGACAATACACTCGGCAGGAAAATGAGCAGGATGCAAGCCAAAAGACTAAGAATTGGTGACAGATAAGTGAGCTGTCAAACTGTCCAATTCCACTTAAAAGAAGAATTGAAGAAAACTGTTGTTTTTTCAGGATAAAGAGGTTAATGGTAGAGTGAAGGTAAAAATGAAATAGTGAAGTTACTGTTTTATATACAGATGTTGATTTACTATGGTGTAGACCTTAAACCTATATAATGCAATATTCCTTCAGTAAAACAATTTTTAAAACATATTTTTTGTTTTTGCCTCAAATCGATGAAAGGTACTTTAGTCTTAGGGGGGTAATATGAAATATTGCAGTCAGGGTTCCCTCCCCATCACCTTCATATCTATGTTTTTTATAGCACATGAATTACAGCTATACCCCTTGCTAATCAATATATATTATGCCATGTAATTCTAGGAAATGGATTTTTTCCATCCTCTTTTAACTGATAAAGGAATTCAGTCAGACAAAAATTGCAAAATTTTTAAAATTATACACACACACACACACACACACACACACATACACACACATACAAGTTGGGGCATGAGTCAAGTGTACCTAAATTTTCCAAAGTTTTTCTCAAAGTATATGTCTTTGCATAAGTGACTTAAATTCTTAACTCTCAGCCTCTGTTTCAAGCATTGAAACCATAAGATCTGGGACCTAAATTTCTTTCCAGCTCTAATGTTTAAGAAATATTTCTCTATCTCCCTTCTGTTTGCTTCTTTTATTTTCTCTCTAGAAAAAATGAAGGAGAGAGGCAATGAGTTTCTCTTGACAAAATCTTAGATATTGTAAAAACAAAGTCTACTGAGATCAAAGCAGGTGTGCCCTGGTGGAATAAGGGTTGGGTGCAGTCCACATACACCCCAAGGATCCTGATTCAGGGGACAGCAGAACAACCAAGATGAACAACTAAAACATAAAATAAATAAAATGCTATTCCCTCCTCTCTCTTCCTGTCTGCCTGCCTCTGCTGATCTTCATTCTTGCCAACACCTGTCCTTTAGAAAAAAAAATTTAATATATTCAGTATTTCTGCAGAAGACAACTCAAGAGAAGCTAGAATATGCATAGACTGTAACATACTTTCCTGGAAATAAATAAACAAAATTACTAATTGAAAAACAAGTAACCAAAATGCAATGCAGTAGGAACAACTTATACAAAATAGCTAATGAAGACAAATCCTAGTTTGTTATTTAGACAAAAAATAATTTTGATTTTAGCTTTTAAGGCAGGAAATAATCCAGAAACATAAAAGTGCATGGCAGGACTGGTAGAACACACTAGCTCTATTTCCATGGCAAGATTATCACTGGCATCCACAGCATTCAGAGGGGAAAAAACATCTAATCAAAAACTGACCCACAAGTTTGAGAGAAGCATCCTGAAAAATGAAGGAGCTCATTGGAAATTATGATTCCTTCCTGAAAACAGTGCAACCACAAAATTAAGTCAAGAAATAAATGCAAAAGGGAAAATAAAGAAGAAAAGAATTTGGTTTAACACAGAAAGGAATACACACACATACATATACATAAGTGAACACTAATCTACATGGAAAATATTTTTTTTCAATTGTGCATCTTTCTTCTGGTTGCTATTTGTCTTTCTCTCTTTCTTTTAAGAAAAGAGATGGAAGAATAGAAGGAGCACTTTTATTTAGTTGTTTATCTGATGTGGATGTTTCCCTAGACCCATGTCAAGAACTAGGGTCCTTGGTCTACACCTCAGCCAGTACCTTAACAGCTGAGCCACCAGGGTGGGCCAGAAAATAAAATTGTAATAGAGAAGTGTTCTAAAACTTCATGCCAAAAAATAACCACATAAAATTTAAAGGAATTTAAGAAATGAAATTTTCTTCTTATTAAAGAAACTCAAAATGATTTAAAAACATAAAATTCACCTTCAATCTTAAAGCACGAAATGAAATAAATTTATTTAAATAGATTGAAGTGAAAAGACAGACAGATCTTGACCAATTAAATACTACTTGGGAGAAAGTTATGACAATGTTATAAATTTCAAAGAAAGTTTCATGCAATGTGTAAATGAAGCAAGGAGAAATTACAATGAAACTATAACTCCAATAAATCCTTATACAACAAACAACAAAGCATCAATACCTAAACCGTGAAATGCAGGGTATGTACAAAAAAAAAAAAGGAAAAAGTCAACATTAATTTATATCAATAAAGACATGAAAAATCTAATAAACAAAACAATAAAAAGTATCGCGTTTCTAAAATGACCTTAGAACACAAATATATCCTCTGGAAAGAACAAAGAAGAATCTAATAAAGCAAAACATAGAAATGTATTGAT
This sequence comes from Solenodon paradoxus, assembly GCA_004363575.1. NCBI lineage: Eukaryota > Metazoa > Chordata > Mammalia > Eulipotyphla > Solenodontidae > Solenodon > Solenodon paradoxus. The sequence goes on from RJWH01001634.1 coordinate 321,464, forward strand.
TAAGAAGCAGGAAAAAAGGTAGCATTTTTAAAAGAATAATGGAGCACAGAAAGGACTAAGAATAAAGGGGAAAAAAATATACTACATTGTAGTTAATAAATTGAACCCTAACCACAAAACTTGAAGAAATTAAAATAATAATAATGGAACTACTTAAAAGTTCTGCATAATATATTTAAAGCTACATTATTTTCTATGAAAACAAAACAAGCCACAAAAGACCACTGACGCATGTAGACGAAAGTTGGAAATAAGTAAGTTACCACAAAAGTTTTTTCTAGCTCCCCCCTCAACCCCCGAGTCTCAAATCCAGTCCCTTGGGCTTTACATGGTCTGCAGCTTAGGTCCTCATCAGTTGGGTCATATGCGTGTGTCTCAAGTTTTTTAATAAATAATACTGATGCTCTATGATCACACAGAGAAATTAGAAACTATGTTTTTCTTTTGAAGTTATATAAGCACTGACACATACAACGAATACACCATTTTTAAGTACAGATCAGTCTCACAAATAATTTCAAATACAAGATTTTTAAATGGAAATATTCAAATCAGAGTTACATGAATAGAATAATCCATTAGGATCACTGGAACATTTATTCCAGAAAGGATTTCAATAATAGCCTATTAATGTAATATATAATATTAATAAATATTAATAAAGACACTTCTCAGTAAGTATCAGATGTTTGTGAAAATTTGAAATTCATTCCTGCTTAAGCAAAAAAGAGTTACGTAGACTAAAAAAGACTAAATTCTTTGCACGATAAAAATGTATTTCAACCACAGTTAGCATGGTTTTTCAAATGAGAACTATTTCAATAAACAAAAAAGAGGAGGAGCAGCAGCTCATAACGCCCCATAACGCCCCACGTTTCCACAATGAGCAGAAATTTGCATGTACGAATGTAATAGGTACTTGTCTTTTTTTTTTTTTTTTTTTTTCAGCTACCTAGCATGTGATATGCAGAGGCCATACTCCTGGCAGAGTCAGCTTCTTGCTGCCCTAGCCCTGGTGGCCAATAGAAAAGAGCCATATGATTTTCGCATGAGTTTGCAATGCAAAGAAGCAAGGAGAGTGGTAGATTAAGCAAGGAGTGGAAAATTAAGCCAGTAATGGCAGCAAAGGAGCAACTTCCTATTCCAAGGTGCTGTGTCGAGTTCTTGTAGTATTGACAAGACAAACCGTAGCATTCCTGCCCAGTGTAGGCAGAAGAACTGTTAACAAAGAGATTGTGGGGCATGATTCTGCTCTGGTTTTTGCCAACAGTCCACTGCTTTTGTCCTTCCACGTAATTCCTTGTCCAAATTCCCTTTCTGATTAAATGAACCGGAAGCAGTTGCTCTTACTTTGCGGAGGAAGAAGTGACATGGTGGCAAACTTAATTCATGCTATACAGATGTGGACTTAATATGATGCACATCTTAAACCTATAATGTTATGATGCAATGTTCCTTCAATAAAATTAATTTAAATTGAAAAAAAAAAAACTAATAGAACTAGTCAGCGCAAACTGAAAACAGAAAACATTGAAGTGATAAATATTGAAATGGAAAAAAAAATTACAAAATGATGCAATTGTCTACCTAGCAATGTCAAGTCAACCGAAAAAAATAAAGTCGTTAAAATGTAATAATGTTCATATATATAAATGAATCATATAAATGCTATAATAGAATATTCCATTACAATGGAAATCAAAGAATACAATACATTGAATATAGATAGCATTTACAAGATATATATGGAAAAAAATGATAAAATATACTAAATGATATGAAATTATATTTAAGTAAATGGAAAGGCATGCTGTGATGTTAGGAAGACTGTAAAAGTGTTAGTTCACTCCAAACTAGTATATATACTGAATGTGATTATAACTAAATAACAAAAAGCAAAATGATACCAAGTTCCAATGAAAACAAAAAAATGTCTAAAACCATTCTAAGGAAATAAGACTGATGAAAAGGGACTACTACTAGATATTAAAATATCTGCAAGTATTAAAACTTTTGACATATTAACATATTAAATTTACAGTATATTAACATATTAAAGCATTTTAGGGCTCTAGAAATAAGAAATGTTGATTGGACCAGAATAGAGGTCAAAGTAAATTCTAATAAATATGGGACTTGGATTAATTATAAGGATGATAATTGTCAATCAGAAGGGAAAAGTGAAAGTGAAGGAATAATTCATTCACTGGTATCTGGTCCAGAGGCTGCCATAAAGAACTGTACAAATGATATCTCTCTTGTTTCTTAATCTAGAGGCTCTATATTAGTTTTCTAAAGCTGCCATAATAAATATCACCTACCAGGTGGTTTAAACAACAGTAATTCATTTCTCACAGTTCTGACACCGAAGTTGTTTCCATACCTTGACTACTATGAATAATGTGGCAATGAACATGGTGTGCAGATAAGTCTTTGAGATACTTATTTCATCTCCTCTGGATATATAATCAGGAATACGATTATTGCATCACATGGTAGTTCTATTTTTAATTTTTTGAGGAACTGTTTTCCATAATGGATGTACCAATTTACACTCCAATCAACAATGTATAAGGGTTCCTTTTACTCCACATCCTTGCCAGCATTTGTTATCTCTTGCCTTGGCAACAAAAGCAAAAACAGACAAATGGGACTACATCAAATTAAACAGTTTCTGCACAGCAATGGAAACAAGTTGAAAAGGCAACTTACATAATGAGAGAAAATACTTGCAAATCATTTAATTGTTATGGGGTTAATATGAAAATATATGAAGAATTCTTGCAATTTAATTGGTTTTGGGTTTTTTTTTTTTTAAAAAAAGAGCAAAAAATCCAATTAAAAACAGACAAAGGACCTGAACAGGCATTTTTCCAAAGACATACAAATGGCTAATATAAAAGGTGCTTAAAGCCACTGATCATCAGGGGAATGCAAATCAAAACCGCAGAGAGCTATCACCTCACACCTGCTAGGATGGCGGTTATCCTGAAGAGATAACCAACTCCTGTTCTTATAAACACCAGTCATACTGGATTAGGGTTCATCTCAATTGCGTCATTTTACCTCATTCACCTCTTTAAAGCTCAACGTCCATCTATAGTCATATTCGGAGCTAAGAATTAGGACTTCAGCATAGGAATTCCGCAAGGACACAAACGAGCCACAAAGATTAACAAAGTGGGGTACTCAAACCAGCAGCAACACAAGACTTCATTTCAGAGTCAGAAATTCTGTAGGTGGAATCCACCATCTGTATTTCAACAAATCTTCCAGGTTTTTCAGATGTGTGACAAAAATTGAAGTGCGGGGCCTTACGCAAATTAATTTCCAAGTGGTTCACAGGCTGAAGAGAGATTTTTTAAAAATTATGAGAATCTATACTGGATTTAGAAATGTTGTCTCAATCCATATCCACACAAAACTTCCCATAGTTCACTAAGCTTTCATGGAAATAGGATCTATGCAGATGAAGGTCGTTAAATGAGCATGAGGTTATACTGAAACAGGATGATGGGCCCTAATCCAGTGTCTGTCTGTTGTCCTCAAAGGAGAGGAGAAACAGACACAGAGAGCCATGCAGACTACCACGAAGAACAGAGGCAGAGATTGGAGTGATGCCTCCATAAGCCAAGAATCTCAAGGTTGAAAAAAAGCAAGAAACTGTACTGCAGGAGGGCAAATTACTCTCAAGACCTTGATTTCAGATGTTCAGACCCCAGAACTGTGAGAAAATGAGTATCTGTGGTTTTAGTGCCCCAAGTCTTTGATACTTTGATATGGCAGCCCTAGGATTCTAATACAGAGGTCTTTTTTTATAAAATTAGGTTTGTGTATTACTTTTATATATGAAAGTTGTTTTTTGTTTTTTTTTTCCTAAACAGAACATGAGTATATTACCCTGATTATGGTAACAGATTCACGGGTGTATGCTAATCTCTACAACTGCATACATTAAATATATGTAGTTTTCTGGTTTATCAATTATACCTCAATAAAGCAGTTTTCTAGATAAAAAACATATAAAATAAAAAACCTTCACTTGGTGGAAATATATTAATGATAACCTGGAAAAAAAATATTAGCAGCACATATGACAGAGGGTTACTTTCTTTCATTCACAAAGGGCCTATAAAAGTGAAGGAAGAGGTAACACATTAAAAATGGCAAATATTTGAGAAGACACGTTATGGGATAGTGTAAATAATGCCACAAATGTGCTACAACTGGTCAGTAGCATTATTAAATGAATGCAAATAAAACAAGAAAGCATTCTTTTCATCTATCAGAATGACGCAAGGTTATAATGTTTGAAGCTAGCAAGTCGTAGGAAAATAGACAATCCCTTACATCTTTGGTGGAAAATAAATTTCACCTTTTGTAAAATAATTTAATGCTATCTGTAAGACTTTTAGATACAGAGAGTACTACCTTGCCTAAGAATTTACATACAAAATTATTCCTTAAGATTTTTTTGCTGAGAAACAATTGCAAACCATCCACATACCCACCTACCAGATAGTAATCCATCTCATTATGAGATATTCAAATTAAGGAATAATACACAGAGCTTTCAAAGATGGAGGTACATTTCTATGTATTCATATAGAACATATTTGACATTTTAATAAACAAACATTCAGGAACAGGAAAATGAGGGTTGTTTAATTTGTTTCTGTGCAAACAAAATAGGATTCACTCAGAAAGAAAATGATCCTCGGGAAAGAATGATTAGTACAAAGAATTAGTGGAGATCTTTGAAAAGGGGGATTTGGGGCATGAAATAAGAACCCTCTCGTCTCAAAAATAGCCTCTGTTTATGGCTTACCTGTTCTAAGCAGAGGTACTTTGAGACACACATTTAAAACAGGCACAGACGTCATGCTAATTTATAGTATCTGGATTGTGGAATTGTGGGTTATTAAGTATTTTTATAAAACTTTTCTATATTTAAAAATATTTGTACTGTAGAGTTGTCAAGGGACACGAGACAATTCACTTTTCTATTAATTGCTTTACAAATTATTTTAAAACAACACACATGTTTTTCTTACTGTTTCTTGGCATTCAACTAGAAGTAAGTGTTTTAACTCCGAAGTTTTTGCTTTCAGCTCCTCAAGTTTGAGCTCTACCGCTCATCCACAGTCCTCTCTCTGGGGGCCTCTTTCCACATCACCACTCATTGAGATCAGAGGAGTTCAGCTTGTAGAAATAAGACTTCCTTCTACAACTGACTTAAGACGTCCCTTTGTAACTCAAGAGACTCAGTCTACCCAGTGTAAAGTAGTAATGTAGTCGCCAGCCTCGACGTTTGCCTTCGCATTTGAAGAGCCCCATTTTGTGGGAAGCCTGTGACAACAGCCATAGACGATGTGGATTCTTGGACTTGGGAAGACAAACTGTCATCATTCCCTCTAACACCTCTGTGAAGTGTGGAAGAGAAAAATCTTACAAAAGAAGGGTGCTTAGATGATTTCAGGTAAAAAAAAAAAGAAAATCCTCCTGATGGCACAGGACAAATGGCGGGTGAGAGCTCCAGCTGGGGGTCGGGGGCTCTGCCTGGACTCAGGGCTGACACTCAGCAACTCAGATTCTCTGTGTGTCTGTTTCCCCACTGAATCAGGGAAAATACTTGCTTCTTCACAGGGGTGTTGTGAGCACGAAGTGAACTGACGTAAAGAGCTCAGCCCCGGGTTTGAGAGAGCGGACAAGACAGCAGTTTTTACAAGTTGGTCATAAAAAATTATACTACAAATATACATAGCATCCAGGTTTTGACTATATCGGTAATAACCAATGAACCAGATGCAATGAAAAAAATCCAAGGGCTCATGCGTAAAATTTTCATTGTCATTGGCTACAAGTATGGGATCAAAATGATTATCTTTAAAGGAACAGACATGCGCATATGGTGATGTTAGAAGTAAGTGTTGTGTCCTGCATATCGAGGCCCCTTTCCATTCCACAAAGTGCATTTAAGCTTTTCATTCAGAATAAATGAGACCAAAACCAGTAACACCACTGTAAGATAAAAAAAATAAATAAATAAGCACACTCCCATATGTCCACAGAGAGATGTCCTTTTCACCTAGAACGAACGTATGGGCGCATATTCAGCACTTTGGGAATCCCCTGGATTTCAGTGACAAGATAAAGACTGCTTTTCACAGCACTAACCGCCCTGCTTGTCTGCATGTTTGCTCTGTGACCCTGAATGGTTCTGCTCTCCTGAGGGAGATGAGGTCCTCATAATCCACATCATTTACATTGTTCTGTTTTGCAGAACAATAAAAACAAAAAGCAAAACAAGATAAAAAAAAAATGCTGAGACTTTCTAAAATGTCTTCAGACTTTCTCAGAGACTTCTGGAAACTTGTTTATACTATAGATGTTTCAAAAGCAAAGCAATATTACTTTTTACCTCTTCCTCATATACATTCTTTCAGAGTTCCAAGGACACACCGGGTCACCTGCATGAGGAAATGCTGTCAGGTTATCTAACCATAATTGCAATATGAGACACGGTGTGCTCTCGGAGAGGAATGAACACATATCGCCCATAAAGAGTTTTCTGGAGTAGAGGACTTTAGAGTCCATAAACGCTGAATTTGTATGTCACGTTTTATGTGACATCAGATATTCAGAGGGTATTGTCTCTAAAAACGAGTGAGCACAGGTCAACACAACACACAAACCCCAGCAAACTTTAGAGCATCCAAGCAAATAAAGCCTGAGCATACTTAACACCCAGACACAGAACAGACTAAGAAACAGGCAAGGTATAAAATGAGTGTGGAAGGTAATTATTTGTGTTAGAAGGAATAGTTAGATAATTCACATGGGGAGGGTAAATGAAAACTCTTTCTAAGGCTACTTAACTGTGGGGCTATTTGTTAAATGTGGATGTCTTGATTTTGCCCTACTCAGAGTGAACAGAAGAACTAAGCAAACTCTAACCAAGGTTCAGTATTGTTTATTGTTTTCCCTTTAATTTTGCTTTAGTTCTTACTTTAATAGAAAACTTTTGCAAACGTAAATGCAAAGCCTTTATTACTTCTATTTAGCAGAATCTAAATTTTAGAGTTTATAATGCCGGGAGGGAAATTGAAGCAACTACCCAAAGGGTAAGAAAGTGAAGTGTTAAGTATTCATATGTTTATAACACCTTTGGCCTCGTAGGTGAATTTAATGTATCTTTTGCACAAGGGGAGAATCGGGTTCAATCTATTTTTTAAAGAAAAACAAATGTCTAATCCTAAAGAGACATGAGGCAAACGGTAAATTGTGTGGGTTTTCTTTGACCCAAATTACACTTGTGTTGACATAACTGGAAAAGACACCAGAAAAAAACAAATTTTTGTCCTGTTTGTTGCAACAGTATTTCATGAAGAAAAAATGTGTGGCTTGACTTCAGAAGACTTTTAGGATTATTAATGAATTTTTATACTCTACAACAGGGACTTGGAGTTCTCACTGAAGTTGTGAGGGAATTTGAGAACACATTCAGAACTTTTCCCTGAGAGTCTCTTATGGAAAACAGTTGGAGAGCTCCATCTATTCAGGTTTAACTTACACTGTTTTGTCTCTGGGACAGCTGAGACAAATTAGACATTCTGGTCAATACACTCCTTTTGGGATGAGTCTGCCTGTTTCTACAATTGTTGATGTGCTCATACACAAAGGAGAACATCTTCCCCAGTAAAAAATTTTAAGTACACAATTGACAGTCCTGAGTGTAAAATGCCCCAAAATAATGTGGAGAGACAAAGCGACTTATATTCCCTTCTCATTAGTGGTCATAAAATATGAGCATACTATGTGAATACCACTCAAGAAGAACAACGAGAAACAGATCAGATTTTCTTATGATGCAAATACTCCTTACACACATTTGTGGAGAGAAAAATTACAAGGATATAAACCAAATGCATGCTAGTACCAGATTCCTATGAACAATATCCTTTCCTCAGACACGCATTCATAATCTTCCATCCCTTGACTGTATGTGAATTACAAAGTGCACGATTCTAATCAGTCTTCTGGAGATAATCTGATTTCTTTGTCTTGGTTTTTGCCTCGACTCTTTTTCTCTTGGTGTTTGTTGCACAAGTCATTTCTTGTTGGCACCAAAGTGTCACTGATAATCATGTTTCTCTAGCAAAGTAAGTTTGGAAATGGTATAAAAACAACAACCATCAGTAAGTATACTGTTCACCTAGCCAATAATTTGTGAGACAAAATTCCAGTTCACTGATGTCACGGACCATAGTTTCTAAAAATAACTTTTTAACATAAATCTGACACTTTTCTGTAGAGAGCTAATACGTTTTGGTTAAATAGATATTCTGGCAGAATAAGGTTTGATCATCATCTTCTCCCAGTGCAGGCAAGCTGAGTAGGAAGAGTAAGAAAACAGACACAACTACAGGATTCATAAACCATAGCAACTTGACTAAAAGTCATTCTTTTTTTTTTTTTTTAATCTCCAGACATCAGGCATTTCTAATAGTATCAGTGATAAAATACTCTTCCTGCAAAACCTTCTCTTAGTCTCAGCTCTACACAATTGCTTTGCTTATAGCTGAAATGTAATAATATTTATTCTACCTTCAAGCTCATACATTTTTATTACTTACCCTACAGAGAAAGTACGTTCTACATGGGAGTCACTATGGACAAGCCCTCTTCACAACCTGTTAGCCCTGATGAATTACAGATGTGGATTCAGCGCACAGGCGCATCAGAGAAGACGTCAGTAATGACTTAAACCTGCTTAACCTCATGGTGCCCCCAGTCAGGCTCTCCACCCCTGTGACACTGTATATGAGTTTATTCAGTTGAACCTAAATAAAAATTATTAGCACACAGATGGTAAAAACGGAGAAAAGGAACTTGAATGTACTAATTCTGTCCTTCTATGTGTCTGCCCTATGCTCTTGTCTGTGTTTACAAATTTAAACAATAGTGAAACAGAAGGCAAACTGTGAGGTACAGTTTATTTTTAGAGATAAACATTATGTCTTACACGCTATTTCACTAAATTTGAATACTATCCAGAAAGTTGATATTTGTTATTCTTTCATAATTGTTAACTGTAAAATTTTAAAATCAATTCACACCTCTGATAATGCTGACTACTACATGATTACTGTTTAAAATATTTTTTTTCACACAAAAGAAAAAGGTATTGGCCTATATGCTAACTATGCCACTGGTAGTAACAATAATTCATATTAATTATGAAATTAATATTCAAAAATAAAAATGTTATGACTCTCATGACTGATAGAATATTATAATTCTAAAAGTACAAAGTGAATTACATCCTGTACAAACAGAAATCAGCACAGCCAACATTCTGTCTCCCGGATTCTGGGCACTTAGGCATTTTTGAGAGGCCTAACTCTTCTAGGCTTACTTACAGGGCCATGAGTCTTACAGGCAAGAATCTGGAAATTCTTACTCCCCCTAGTCCCTGTATCTGTCCTCACACACAAGCAGGCAGAATGATGGAGGTATTCAGAGACACCTGCTTCCAGATTCATCCTAACCCATTCAACAAAAGGATTCCATTGTGTACCTCTCTTCCAACCTCCCTTAATCAAGACTTTCATCTCTATCTCAGCTCTCTCTCCATTTTTTTCTCCTGACCTTCAGCATATATATCTCTAAATGTCTTAAAATGATTCCAGTAGCAATAAACACTCATTTGAAATAAAAGCAATTCATTTTATACAAGCCTATATATATTCAGATGCAAATAGACAACCCAGAAAATTCAACTCTGGAGTGAACACATTCTTTTGAACTGACGAAGTTCTAGCAAACTTTCTTCACTGCAAGTGGCCCAGAGGTCACTCTGCCCTTCAAGACAACCTAATCAAATAGCGCATGCTCTTCTGCTACCCATCTTTATGCCATAAGTAACCAGATTTGTAGCCAACGTCTATCAGTCTGAGTGTGAGAAAAACTAAGTATGTCCTGACGATGACATGTATTAAGGTTAGAAACTTTCTGATGCTTCCATTCTCTATATCACACCCCAGGGAACTGGCATGCTGCCCTCTAAACTACATCTTTTAGAATAGATAATGCTCTGTATATAATGGGATACAGGCCCAGAAGGTATACTTCTTTGTTGGCAAAGCTTATCAGCTCCGAAGATGACCATATGTACTTTTTTCTCCAAAGGAAGTATGAAGATACTTTGCTAAACGTGTAATATTTGACCAAAATCATTTAAAAACTGGGAATGTTCACACCCGAGGAAAAAAAATTAGAAGAGAATGCATGGCCTTTGGAACCTGTTAAAATGTCATTACTGCCAAGACTGTGATATATGGGGATAATTAGCTATTGTATTCACCCTGGATGCTATAGATTGTATTCTGGAATGTTACTGGAACCAGTCTCAGCATATCTGACATAATTTGGCAACCTTCTTCATGAGCAAGTCTAAAAATGTAGACCACAAATGAATACAATAAAAAGCATATTAAAAATAATTTCTTGTTCTCTCACAGCTCTGTTTGGGCCTTCCCTGTCCGTTTTAGACTAGGACATCTTTTCCTTTTCAATACTGAAGCGGATCTAGCTTCTCTCTTCTCAAGAAATGGATCGAGGCTCATCTTAAGCACTTGTGAAGCTGCTGTTTCCAGTTATCATTGATTTAAATGGTCTCTAAGTAAGCAAAGTATCTCATGGGATTCTGGGGCTACCACTTCAGAAAACTCTAAAACCTTCATGAGAACGCCTCTTGTGTTTACATTTTTCTTCATTGACTTGAAGCATCTTTAAATAATCTTTTGAGTAAAACGAACAGCCTTTTTGTTCATTCTCAAGGTTGAGGAGCTATATTTGGTTAACATTCATTCATTCATTCATTCAACCAGGAAACAGTTGGCAAGTTACATATAGCTCATGGAGTCAATCAGGCCCACTTTCCATAGTAAGTGTTATTGGAACACAGTCACTCCCATTTGTTTATGTAGTTTCTCTCTCTCTGATTTATCGCTATAAAGGCAGAGTTGAGTAGTAACAGTGACCCATGCAAAGCCTAAAATAACTGACAATCTGGAAGTTAGAGAAAAAGTGTGCCAACCCTTATGTTATACGTTTTTCAATACCTGCCTTATACTAAGAACTATGCTAGAGATTGAAAATACAAATGTGATAAATGTTTCTCACAGTTCCTAATTACAAAATGATGTATTTGGTGGTAGAAATTATGAGCAGAAAGAAAAAGGACACAAATTATATCTATTATACGGAGAATCAATGTAAGATCAGAAGAGAAAGGCATTCTCCATCTAGGAAAATAATACTGAAAGGAAACAATTACATTTTCTTGAGCAAAGGAAAAAAGGCACACAGATTTCACTTACTTTTTTAATTCTTCTGACTCTTGATATGGTTATCTTCAAGGACCACATGACTGAAGAAGCTATCCATCAACATTCCACAAGGAGCTCATCTTTCAAAGTGATATCTGCCAAAGGAGAGAAAAAAAATCAATTTTTTAAGTGATTCTCTAAGGCTTTTGTTCTACCTGATAATCATTTTATACATTTCTTCTATAGTGGTAAATCAGAATATGCAATTTTCTCTGTACTTCGAAGGTCTGTCACAGAACACAGCATGGCTTTGTTAACATTTACATACCATTTATTTTTAGTCAGTTTCTTTAAAACAGTGACACTTAAGTTTCATGGACTATTTCTTTTCTGTGATATCAACCTAGTCATCCTAGAACTGACCGAATGCCTTTGAATATTGAATCTGATCTCCACCCATACAGAAATGCAAAATACAGTTCAATTAAATTTTGCCTAACAAAATAAATCTGAAACATACATCTGAAATACACAAAAGTGGTTTTAATGTATCAAAGGGAACAACTTGCATTCTAACAATTGTCCTTGCAGTTTCTATGCTGACCTTCAATGTATTAGAAAAACAAGCTTGCTTCAGAAATTAGGATTGTTTTTCTTTACATTGAATAAAATAATGGGCACATACAGGTGAACTTAACTTCTAAACTTTTAAGTGCTTTTTTGTTTTATTATGTCTTTAATCATAACTCATTAAGGCATTTGACAAAGTTTTAAGAAAAAAGCATCTAAGGTCAAGGACTCTGCTATCGAAATAGGTGTAAGTAATTTGATGCTAATAATCATCATTAAATAATAACTTTTCAATTACAACTTTGTTATACCTCCCTTCTTCCAGAACAGTTGTGCAGTGACTTATAATGAAATATGGCTATATGATACCTCCAAGCAATTAAATGCAAGGCTAAAGGAAGGGAACAATGTTGGCGAAATGGAGATAACCAATGATTGCAAAATTAGTAGGCAAATTAGTAACACAATGGTGAGTAAGTGCATCAGAGGGAAAACATGGAAATACGATTTCAAATTTAATGAAGAGATGTACTTTCTATAATGAAGTTATTTATATTATTTTAGATTCATACAAGGTTTGCAATTAAATTCATTATATTATATCTAACACTCCGAGGGTATTTAAATATTTGTCAAATGAGAGGACATACTGACTTAATTCTCATTGTGATGGAATTTATTGTATAAGTTAAATAGCAGCTGACTTGTCTAAGGGTGACTAATGAGGACATAATATTACAAGATAATCTTGTAGGAATTTTAGTTCATATAAAATTATGTTGTCTGTTTCCCATTTCATACAATCATATTTTCTTTATATTTTTCCAATTATTTCATACTGATGACATTATTATAGGAAACAGTTAAACGATCAATTAGTTCAACTTTGAGATACTTAAGTGACTAACTAAAATAACTCCCTGACCCTCATATAACCTTTTGTGACATCTCTGTCCCCATTTCTGGGGTCCAACTCATTCTCACATCACCCTCACTTTATTATTAGTTTGAGTGGCTCTGAAATTTAATTATTCATCAGAACCACATGATGGGAAAGGGGATCTTAGTATAACAGATTCTTGCACCTGAATCAAAAACTTTCTAATTCACTGGTTCTGGGGCAAAATCTGAATTTTTGCATTTAAATATTTTTCAGTTTATTAATTAAAATAATTTTGTTGAAGGAACATTTCGTGATACCATTCTAGAGGTTTAAGGTGTGCATCACTATAAACCAACATCTATATATGCGATATTAAGTTCACTACCCCCAGCCCAGTTCTTCCTTCATATAATGGACTCCTTTACCAGTTTCCCTTCTTGTAAACACGGATTGAATTTTATAGACTAAAAGTCTTTGTTTGATTTAGTTCATTTGTTTGGAAGAATCTAAAGGGAATTATGTTTCATGAGATAAGCCAGAAGGAGAAAAACATTGTATAATTTTACTCATAACTGATAAATAACCTAACTTTAAAATAAAAGCTACTGCAAGGATGCGGACTCAATTTGCATGGCATTCAGCAACTGCAGCATCGGGCATTGTTTTGCTTTGCTTTTTAAATCTTAACTACAAAAGTAAGAAGCTTTCTTAAGGAACTCTTAAAAACTTTAGGCAACTTATCTATTTTATTCTGATTTTTCATTTGACGCTAATGGAAACAATATATTGTCTTATAACTCATCTTACTAGCTCGTCTTACTAGCTCAGTATTAGAAGATTCACTCTTACTGACTGATACAAATCTATTTATATAATTTTGGTTGATTTACAACATTACATTGTATGTATATAGAGTGATTATTTGTATATCTAATTATTGATAGTTGGAATATTTTTGCATATATTTGCTATTTTTATGATGTTAACAGTATCAGTATTTGTAGTATTCTCCAGTAAAAGTTTCCCTAAGAAAGATTTATTCAGGCTGAGAATTGAGAAACATGAATATGAAATCAGTTTGGTAATATCTGCCCAACATCATAAGAAAATATATAACTTTAAACATTAAATATAATAAGAGGAATGACTGTTTCATAAAATTGTACCACCATATATGTGTATGTGTGTACTTGGTCACAATGTAAATCCTATAAAAATGATCTGAAGTTCTACTTAAATATATAACTACGCATGTAGTCATCAAGTTCAACTTTTGCAAAATAAATGCATTGATGTGCACTTTCAGCAGTTAAACTTCCTTGATTTCTCCACATCTTCATCAACACTTGTCAAAACGCAAATCCTCATGTCAAGATTATACTGGGTTCATAGAATCAGCATGATCTATCGCCCCTGTTTATATTTTTAGAAAAAAAATATGTAGTTAAGATTGAAATACTGCTTCTTGAGAATATTATTAGTAACTTGTCTTTAAAAACTTTCAGCTGTTGGCTTCTCTATGGGAGTGTTAAGGTTCATACAAAGAATTTCCATCTCTTTCAGAATCAGTTTTGAAAAGTTATATTCTTCTGGAAATGTACAATTCCATCCAGTTTTTCAAATTTATCAGCATGAAAAACATTTTTAATTTCTATTTTTTGTTATAATTTCTGCATCATCTCTCCTATTTCATTCCTAATATTTTTATGTATATTTTTTGTTCTTTGATTAATATTCCTGGGGTTATATATGTTTTATTAATATTCTTAAATAATGACCTTTTTATCTATGTTGAGACTTTATTATAATGCCAGTTTCTACTTCATGAAAATATTTTTATTCCCTGGTGATGAATTTCCAGGCCAACCTATGGATGGACAGCTTTGACAACATTTTGCTCATGATAAAAAATTTCAGGTCATACAGTACTATAAGAAAAAGTAGAATCCAAATGAGTGATCCTAATTAGAAGCCAGCAATCAGAAGAAATACTAAAAAAGAGAGGCATGTGAAAGATATAATCTATTGCTTAAAAGTTCAAAGGAAACTGAACATGTTTAGGGACTGTTTTTTTTTAAAGCTATGCACTAATAGTGACTGAATATATTGTTTCCACAATTTTCAAAATAATGTAGCAGGCACAGAATGATATCAGAAATGATAAAAAACAAAATTGAGTATCAATAATACTATAGAGGAATACAGATATATGAATTGTATGACAGAATTGATATGTATTTATTTGTCCTATGCAAAAAGATAAAAAACAGTGTTATTTAAGACAAAAACTTTAACAAGTTATCTCAGAAATGAAAAATGCAGCAGTCTAAATTAAGAATGCTGTATATGGGTTCAGCCATGATTTAAACATACCTGAAGAGAGAAACAGCACATTGAAAAATTGGTCAAAAGAAACCACAAGAAATCCAGAATGAAAAATAAAGAACTAAGATAATGGTGATGGCATGAGAAAATAGTAGAAAGAATACAGTGAGAAAGTTTAAAATATTAATTATGCCTATAAAACAGGAAAGACACTAAAGTTTAAATTCTCCTTAATAATGGCTAAGAGCTCATGATACTTTCCAGAACTGTGATTGGACATTTATCCACACATTTCAGAAGCCCCATGAACTGCAAACACTGAAGTACCTTCCAGAAAAGCTACTGAAAACATGTCAGAGAGAAAATCTTAAAAACATTCAGAGTAGAAAAAGACAATTTTTCTAAAGTCTATTAATATGGCAACCAGTAGCCTATTACTCAATAGAAACAATGACAGCCAGAAGACAATGAAGTGATATTCTCCCATTGCTGCAGGAAAATAAGTTAATCTAAATTTTCTTTTACACAAAAAAAACGACCTTCAACAATGGTGATACGATAATATTTCCAGCCCAACATCATCTAAAAGTATTTACGACTAGCAGTCATGCATTTATGGAAATTTTAGGGATAGCTTTCAAGTAGAATGAAAATCACAGATGGCATGATGGAGAACCATGAATGAAATATGGTAAAGACAGATTTTGAAGTGAGTTATTACTGAGATATTTGATGAATAAGAGAAACACTGCTTTTTGAATAAAACTTATTTCTAGCTTAAGCAAATAGCTTTTTATGGAAGACACAGACTCTTGGCTAGTTACTGTCACACATTTGACAATTCACTTACTATTCATGTGACTTGGATGTGGGAAATGTTTAATATTTTTTTAAGAAGGAAACAAGCTAGAATGAAGGCTAGTAGACAGAGAGAAATGAAGGAAGGTAGAAGAAAAAAGCATTACTTATTTAGTTATTCATTTTAGCTGTCCCCTCTCTCAGCCCCAGAGAACTTGGTTCTTCGGATCTTCACGTGGTCTACACTAGAGTCACAGACTTTACACCTGAGCTACCAGAACATACCAGAAATGTTTAAATTCATGTTCTAGGAATAAGAATCAAACTTCAACATTCCAGCTCTATCATAAAAGATCCTTGCTCATGTCAGAATCAGGATTTCAGGCTAACAGCATCCATTAATTGAAAACTAAGAAGATCTGAAAAATGAGAATGAAAAGAATTAACCATTCTTACTCTGCTGACTCAGAACCTACAAAACGATGACTTCATTTTAAAGACTGAAGTGTAATTTGTTTAGAGGTCGTTTCTGACTGTAGGTCAAATCTGTGTTCTCTAGGCTTCACAGGAACCAGCTGATAATGAAACCCTGCTCTGTTGTCAGTCTCCACATTCTGCATACAGGGCTCATGAGCAGGATACATTAATTCATATTCCATCAGACAATCAATGTTTTGCTGCATCACCAATGAGACAGCGGGCTTAGCTCAGACTCAGCAGGACTAGTGATGGAAGGCAGGGCCTGGCTCCTAGACCACCTGCAGGCATGTCACTAAGGATAATAAAAGATGGGGAAGGGAGCTGTAGAAAGAAGAATACCAGTCCCGTGGAAAAAAAAAAGAGAGAAGCATGTGAAAGTGACCACGATCTTTTAGGCACAGACAGCATTCACCTACTTGCAGGAATCATTCAGAAAACCAAAATGATCTAGTGAAACATTTAATGCACAAAATAGTTTAGGGAAATGTCTTACCAAACAGTAACCATACAATAACTGTCTTTTCAAGATGTGGCGGGTCTCTTGAAGACAATGAGGAAAAAAACACACAAACATGTTAGATATGGATAGTCTATTGATCCTGAGTTCAAAAACATATTTTTTTCCTGGAAATTTATTTATAGTACTAAGTTAACTAACTGTACATTTTAATTAAAATTTTCAATTTTGATTCATTCCTTTTCAATAGAAATAACATACTTTAACGGGAGATGCCAAGAAATAGATTCATACTCTAAATATTCACTATCCTTATGTCTTGCAGATTCTATGTTTAAGCGACAGATAAAACTAACTTCCTTCAACGTGGTGGTCAAATAACAAGTCAGATGCGTGTCCTTTAAAACACATACAGCAACATTCAATAGGGCCCAGTTTTTGTTTGTTTTAAATAATGTCTTTATTTTTGAAAATCTATTTTTCTCTAATGGCTTGCTATTCATACCAAAGGACAATTTTTTCTCCTGGAATAATCCGTATTTTCCCAACAACTTGCTAGTTAGGTGACCAAACTGCTTTGGAGAAATACTTTTTTAATCTTGACTAGCTTCTCTCTATAGCAGCGCTCACAACTAACATTCATGAAGGAGAAATGCTGCCCAATATTTAAACGTCAGAAGACATCTGAAGCGGACTCTTCAATCCTTTCATGCAACACCTTTATGAACAGTGGACCCCATTCTAAGTCACACTGCTTGCAGTGTCTGCAGTGGAAACAAAGAATGAATGCCCACTCTCCAGTCCTGATGGAGAGCTTTAGCCTCATTTACTCAGCAAAACTGTCATGGAGGGGCTCAGAGAGCAATCTGGGAGTAGTTTTTACATCCCAGCCAGCACACATCAAAATATTGCTCATTTATTATCCTCCTAAAATTGTTGTCATAATGCAATTATGTAAATGAGGACTTGCAATCACACTGAGTATTTGTTCCGGTTCTGAGGCAAATAGTTATTAGATCAGAGCAGTTTTAAGAAAACAAGAACTCACCACCAACAGAATTCAGGGAACGTGAAAGAGCATGAGAAATTCCCATTGGAATGGTTCCCAACGTGTTGCATAAATAAAGGTGGGGTTTGTTGAAGCTTCCCTCCCAGTCCCTCCATTTTCTGAGAAATAAGCAGGCTGAGTTTGAGAAGTGAAACAGGGCTGGGGGCAGTCATCACCACCTTCTCTATCGTGTGTGTGTGTGTGTG